>QODF01000034.1:3684118-3739370 GCA_024372805.1 Oostethus manadensis | reverse complement strand
CCCAGTGCGAAAACATGATGCAGGAAAATGCTGCATCCTTAGATGGTGCACGGATAGTAACTGGTGACTAATTGTCTTTTCCCTGCATTGGGATGAACGCTAAAATTGTCAATGTCGACATGTGAGAATACATGTGTTTAGTTGTGTGTCCTGTATGGTTTCTTCAGCCTGAAACAATCAAAGCTTGATTGATTGCGTTCTTTGGTTGTGATTTAGCGTCTCGCTGATAAGATCACATTTGATCTGATAACGTGTCATGAAAACGATTTGGTGTCTGCACGACGAGAGCCAAAAATGTGAAGAAATGTCCTTGCTTTCCCTCCCAAAATAATAGTCTTTTGGCTCAAGTGCACACAGCCCAGACTATTCCCTTTTCCCTCCTTGTGATCCCAAATGTGCACCCATGCAGGATGTTGACGGGGATCACTTGCTCTACCTTTAAGTTCTCCGCATGGCCAAAATCTGAAATCCTATATAGAAGTTAGGGGATGGGTGGATCGAGCCAAACATCCTTTCGCCCAAATACATTTGGGATAGGCTCCACCAGCAAGTCCACCAGCAAGGACAAGTGGTAAAATGTAAAATGGATGTATAGTTATTTTGCATTTTCATATTTTTGCACGAGTACAAAAGATTCATTTTATGTTGTTAATGTTGTTTCTGTCTTATATCGTTGTATTTATATTTCTGCAGTCACATTATGAAAAAGTTTAAGCAGATTAATCAGTTTTCGAATCCTCATGAGTAATCACCATTTGACTCTATGTCTGAAATATGTTAATATTTACTGTTTTGTATTAAAAGGAATATAAATGACAAGACAGGATTATATATGTTTGTATGTACTAGCAGCTCCAAATGAATGTAAACTAAATCAAGCTAACAGATAGCACACATGACTGGAAGTCTATCTACCTAACACTGGTTTCTTTAATAGCAGATTCTTTAATGAGAGATTGTGTTCACGGACACCACGTAACGTCAGTTGAATTCACATGTATTGAGTTTTTTTCTTTGGATTTCCGAGCATATCTAAATGCAGCAAATTGTACTTCCGCATTAAGAGTTTGAAAGTGAGTTATAAGAATATCCACTTATTTTTTCCCCCCTTAGCAGACATACACACGTAATGCAGAGGTTGTTGTGATGTTTGGAATGTCCCTGAATGCATCCTGCGGTGGCTACAATGAGGAAGTCACGTGTTGTGAGTTAGAGATCCGTGTGTGCTGTAATTGGCCGGCTGTTGGTGTGTTCAAGTCAGAGCGAAGTTGTTGAAGAGCGGCGTACTCTGTAGGACTTTGTGGGGAGCTACTTTGTCGTCATAACGGAGAGGCGTGGCTTGCCATGATGCGTATGTTTTAATTACGCTAAAAAAATTCACGTAATTGATAAAATTAGTTAGTCGCCACTTTTAACGCGCCATTTTTGACAGCCCTAATTTAAAGTTGTTAGTATCGATATCTGCAGTACCGGTCTCATAAAGATTGGTATGGTAGCCATTAAGATATATAATGAATGTAGTATTCTATATTGGTCACTAGGTGTCAGTAATTGTTCCTTTAGACAAGCACCAGACTTGATCGTGGGAACACCAGGTGTTTATTGCAGGTTTAAATTATCTCATAATAGTAATAACATAATAATAACCATTATCATAATAACAATAATAATACAGGCTCCTGTTGCAGCCGTAACCCACAATAAGCTAAAACTCAAAGCTGAACCAACATCACTTCCTGACTGCCATCCATTCTGTTCACCTAAAAACACTGTAGGACATTTTTACACTTTTTTAGCAGTCCTTTTTACCTGCTCATCAATCATCCTACATAATCATGCATTAGTGGTGAGTACCTATACATTTTAGGATTTTAAAATGTGTTTAATAAGTGTGTGAATATAGATCGGGATGTTCCTGAGCTGAATCTAATCTAATACGTCTCTCTTATTGCAACTGTTGATCTGAAATTGGAGAAAATTGTCAACTTCAAGCTAGTCCGAGGATTTACAGGGGGAGGAGCGAGCTGTGTGTCAATTTTTTGTCAATTACTTGGGGGTTTTTGACACTACTGGACAAAAGTACTGTATTGTGCCCAACAGTGTTTACCTGCTACATTTACTGACCCTTTACCTCTGCTATCCCTCTTGGATTAGGAATGCTATTTTTCTTTAACTACATGGGACAAAAAATATTTACATAACGTACGTTTTTTTTTTAGCATTCTTGTGGTTAAATGATTAACTTTTTTCATTACCTTGAAGATGCTGAAGCCAATTGTGAGATTTTCCCCTTGTCCGATATTCCTGTGGATCTTCATATCTCGCTGTTGTAAGGAGATGAGGACATCACCGGCGTCCTTTGTCATGTCAAACATGTACTAGACAGAAGTTGAAAAGGAAGTCAACGACATGCATGTTAATGGTGTGCGCTCAGTTCAACTCTCAGTATGAAGCAGTGCCAACCATCACACATAAATCTTCCCACCTCACAGGCGTAAAGGTGTGCTGCTTGTTCCGTAGTACCTGTGGGTTCTGGAGGAAGGTCTGCTTATGGTTAGCACAGCCGCCACAGCGGTTCAAGAGAGGCTCCGCTTGCTTGGTCCAGCTCCCAAAGTGCTTGACCTCATGCCAGGTCTTATCGATGCTCATCACAGACGTGTTGATGAGACGGCACACGTCAGCATCTGTAAAGTACTTGCACCAGTCTGTGAAAGACATCCTGTGGACGTCCAGTGAGAAAATGATTAGAGTACAGGAGTTGTTTTGAACGCGTGATCTCTCACCAGAACTCGCCATCGTCCTCCACTGTGATGCCAAGTTTGCCCCTTTCTGTGTTGCCAACCTTTGACCATTCCTCAGAACTGACAGAATGAGACGTGAGGGTATTACAGAGTAGATATGGAAAGTCAAAGAGACAAACTGTAAAATGAACAGTGAAAACTTGCCCCATTTTAAATTCAACCATCATGAGTGACGCAAAAGACATTTCAGTTCAGTGAGCATCAACACTAGAATACCAACGTTTTCACACGCCCTTGTTTTTGTATGACTCGGTTTTTCCTCGAAAATCTTAATGTTGGTTTTCATACAGTATGGCACACAAAAAACTAGACAGTTTGTGGAATATTGTGCCCAACCAAAGCACCTTGCATGTTTCTGACTCACTATCCGTGCATTTTTTTAAATACAAAGTGTGACTGCTAAATAACCTGCCATGGCTCCAAGGAAAGTTGTGAGTGCCAGCAATTTGATAAAGAAGGTGAGAAGCACTATGGAATTCTATCACGGGAAATCTGCTTCAACAATCATTTCCATCCATTTGTCATTTAGAATTATTTTGTATTGTATTCTAAAATTACTCTCTATGAAAATAGTTATTGTTGATATAGTTTGATATTTTTCTTTAGTTTTCCTATGTTTCGGTTTTTCGTCAGACTGATGGAACAAATGAACTCATTCAATCCCAGACACATTTCAGAAGAAAACCCCTTCTGTACTGCCCATTTTAGACGAGTTTCACTGAACTTTTAAGGCACACAGAATATTGTGTTCTATAAACATTATATAAACACGGAACCTACCAAAAGAAAAGATAGACTCTCATCTTTCATCATAAATTTTTTTTTCCTGTTCTTTATCTGTAGGTACGTTTCAGGAAAATATCAGTTTTTGAAAAAAAGGGAGAAAAGTCGCTTTTTGCAAAAAGATACAATTGAAGCATAACTTTCACTTTGACACAGTTTTTTTTGCTTTTTGTTACAGCTCAAATATTTAAACAACTACAGAAACAAAAATAAATACAGGTGTCTTCGAGAGAGCAGTCCAGTTGTACAGTGGCTGATTTCCATGTATGCATGAAAGGTGGATTTCCTATCCTCACCTGTCACTCCAGGGTCCATTCCACTCCGTCTTTCCCCAGGGATTCCTCATGCGGATCATAGGAATGGTTTTGTTCTTAAAGTAGCTTGTCAGCCCGTGACCCAGACGGACCATCTTTACTCCCGTCACTGCGTACGCGTGACCTTTCACCAACCCGTTAGCCATCTTGAACTCAATTTCGTGAGGTTGTGCCTAAACAAAAGGCAAATATCTTCTAGTTTCTCTTCAGTTCTGACCATGCCACCGTAAGGACACAGCACAGACCTTAATGGAGGAGCTTATGATGCCACCGCGGTCGTAAACCTTCAGTAGGTCTTCAAAGAGAGAGTCTAGCTTCTTCTGGTCCTTGTAGTAAGCCTGTGCCTCCAGGTCGATGGCCTCAGACACAGCTCCACTGAAATCCACCACAGCGTCTCCAGTGTTGCCGCCCTCCAGGGACTCATAGCAGCCAGAGAGCCTGAATTAGGATGCAGAGGACAGCTTCCTACTAATATATATTATTTTAAAATGAAATACTTAATGAAAATACTCTACTCATACATAATCATTTTGCAACTGAATATTTAATACAGTGGAAGATTCAGTGTATTGCTCGGTGGTTATACTTATTAATAATTCTTATTAATTAGCATCATATTTTTACATTTAAAAATAATACTAGAACTATAATCACAATAATAACAACAATTCAACTTATGGCCGACAAACAACCACTCACAAACAAACATTCATACCTATGGACATTTTAGAGTCGCCGATTAACCTAACATGCCCGTTTTTGGGATGTGGGAGGAAACCGGAATACCCGGAAGTTGAAGTGAATTACTCACTTGGCGTAGGCTTTCTCCAGCAGAGCACTCCAGTATTCATTGTTGTCTTTGGAGTGACAGTAGATGAGTTCTCCATTGACTGTAGGAAGGCGGTCATCCACCACCACATCCACCCACTCACCAAACACCCAAAACTGAAAGTGAAAGATTCCGGCGTAGTCCTCTGGGTGTTTGGAGTCCCACTCCTGCTCCTTCCAGTCTGGAATGACCTGGAAACACCATCAAAAACCTTTTAACTGCACAAATATATTATATTCATTTAAAGTCGGGTACTTTAGTAGAGTAAGCAAGACTGCTTTGAGCCGGTGCTTTACAGTATGTTTGCATTTCAAAATACATAGAAAAAACAAAGACTAGCAGGACAAAGAAACTTTTGATATTTATTGAGTGAAACCGCCTCGGGTGAATTCCTGCTGTCAGATAAGTTGTGTGTATCTTATCACGTGATGGTAGCAGCCCTGCTTACCGATAAATCCAGCAAGCTTACCTTCTTCCACAGGTTAGGCTTCAGGGCCAAACATGAGCAGGCAGCCACAAACCAGCAGTTCCCCACCGAGCCTTGGTTCAAGTCATGCGAGCTGACACCCTCCACAAACAGGTGAGGGTCATTGCTGATCTCCTGCAGCACAAGAGTAACTTTATTAGTGACACTCTTGAATGATGCTGACAAAGTCACCATTCTAAATAAATATAGAATGTATTTCTATATTTATTTAGAATGGTGACTTTGCTATAATATATTTGCTATAAATAATCATTTACACTATATAATTAAATATAATATATATTATACATTATGGACATATATTATATAAATATAATATATGTTATATAATTCCAGTAAGTTAAAAGGTCATAACCGAAAATTGTATTTTGAATGCTAAAATTACTGTTGTTATCCATTATTTCTGCACGGTGGATGAGTGGTTAGCACATTGGCCACACAGTCAGGAGATCTGGAAGACCTGGGTTCAAATCTCCGTTGGGCATCTCTGTGTGGAGTTTGCATGTTCTCCCCGTGACTGGGTGGGTTTTCTCCGGGTACTCCGGTTTCCTCCCACATTCCAAAAACATACATGTTAGGTTAATTGGTGACTCTAAATTGTCCAAAGGTATGAATGTGAGTGTGAATGTTTGTTTGTCTATATGTGCCCTGCGATTGACTGGCGACCAGTCCAGGGTGTACCCCGCCTCTCGCCCAAAGTCTGCTGGGATAGGCTCCAGCATCCCCGCGACCCTAATGAGGATAAACGGTATAGAAAATGAATGAATGAAAAGGATCCATTAATTCTCATGTTTTTTCACAAAAAATGGGTCATGCATAACTCATAACTTCATGAAATTATACTATCAATTTTGTTATTTTCCAAATAAAAAATGCTATTTTAGGTTTAAATTAATAACTTGCAAAAGATTTGTAAAATCCTTTTTTTTTAAGTACTGTTATTTAAAAGAACTGCTAAAAATGTATTTTAAAGTTTCCATATTTATTATATTACACCAATTTCTCATATCAATAAAATGAACGTTTTAATTGTATTGATGTTAATTCAAGGTATTGGTAATTTAAAAAAAATATATCAGTTAATGTATTTATTACGTGACTGAGAGTTTAGAAAGGTGTCTATGAATACAATATATTATTACTATTGTCATCATAATTTATCACCATATTATGTTTCCCAGTGGTTAAGAGAAGGATTAGTGACTATACTGCTATGTGATTGGGTGCTTGCTAAGTGCTACGATCTACTGGCAACACAAAATCACATACACACTACATGAGTTGTACATTTGATAAGATTTTCACTAGGTTATGTACAAATTGTCAAATCTGGATTACTCCTTGTTGACTTCCAGAAATCTCCTAACACAAAGTGCCACAAATTCACTCACCCCAGGACGTTTCCATTGCACAATACCAGGTGGTGGTTTCCGAAAATAGAGGGATGAATTTATGGCCGGGAACTCTGAATCCTCAAAGAGTTTTTTACTCCTGATGCAGTCCTTCTTGAGCTGAGCGTAGTGTTGGTTCTTGTAAGGGGTCACAGAGGAGAACATGGTCCACTGCTACAAGACTCACAACTGCAAAGATGGATGATGGGCACGTTTGTGTTTATTTGGGATGCATTTCCATGTTTCGTGAGTTTCTTACATTTTTTGGGCAAATTCCTTCCAGTAAATCCTTCAGGAGAGTCTAGCTCTGGAAAGTAAGAGTTATCATCACAAGTGTATAAACCTTTCTACTATGAAGATGTGCACTAAAGAAAGCAACAGTATTAACAACAAGTGGTGACCAATAGTCCCAAAGTGTATGTAGATCAGGGTGTCTAAAGTGCGGCTCAGGGGCCATTTGTGGCCCGCAATTATTTTTTTATTGGCTCATGGCACATTTCAAAAATATGATTTATCAAGAAAATGTGGGAAAAAAACAGCAAACATGGAAAATTCATCTGTAATTTTATAAGAAATAAGGTCAAAATATTAAGTTGTAATCTAATGAGAAAAAAATGTAATATTATGAGAAAAAAATTAAGTGATTTTAGTAGCATAAAGTGGAAATTAAAGAATTAAACAAAAAATGATAGAGATAGATAGAACAGAAGAACACAATTACAGCAAAAGACAGAAAAGCTAAGGAGAGAAAAATAAGAAGATAGAATTGAATAGAAGGATAAATGGAAAATTAGGTTGCGGAATGAGTTCATATCCTTGCATTCTTTCGTTTGTTACTATGTGACGTTTGACCGCTTTGAGTCCTTCACTATGAACTTATGAACCAAATAGAAGCCATCTGATAATCTAGCTGTAGCAACAAAATATGCTCGAATTGAAATCAACAGGTTCTCTGTTTAGTCATATTTTGCATAAACAGTACAGGTAGTAGGCGCTCAGAATGTTAGGTACACCTGCACTTGCATCAAGAGTCAATCCAAGAGGATAAAGGCTAAAAGAATAAGTCAAAAAACAGGCCGTACCTTTCTCACAGGAACGTAGATCTTGTTGCTCCACGAGGAAGAGGAAGCTCTTGAGTGTTTTTACCTGCCTGTGTTTCCCCTCCCACACCGCGTCACTTCTTTACCGCATTGTTGGAAACACACCCTGTCTGTTTTCCAAACTCTGTCCTCTTCCTCTTACACACAACCTTCCTCTCATATTGTTTTATGCTACAGTATTTATGGGAAATCACTCACTCAAATGGCTTTATAATGAACACAAACCCCGAGGGGGTGGGGGTTGGGTGCGACTTGTGGGGCGCAGGACACCGCGTGTGTGTTCGTGTGCCAAGTGTGTGTGTGTTATCGCTTTCGGAATTCCAGGGTAATGTGATCATGCAGGTTGTTTTTAGGAAGGTGTTTACACAGGGTCATAAATGCATCATTGTTGTTTATTTGGAAAATGATTTATTTACTGTTAGATTTGAGATCTCTGTCTGTGTAAAAGTGATAGAAACACCTTTCCAAAACGCACGCTCAACCCCTTCATTAGGTACACTTGATGAGCTCCGGGGTTTTGAAACATTAATATTTTATTTAAGTGTGAATTTTACCCTTACCCTAAAATGAGAAATGAATGTCAAAAATATGATATAATAGTATACTACTGCATAGAATATACTTTTCCTTCAGGTCTTATAATTAGGCCTTGAGATGTGATTGGCAGCAAGATCGATTTGTATTAGGTTTTAATTTATCAAGGGTATCCAAACTCTTCCCTCCAAGGGGAAAGTCAAAGGATTTGGGGGTCACTTTGATATTTTACATGTAGATATGCTAAACAGTGGAACCTTAGTTATCATCATTAATTTGTTTCAGAAGGTCTGACTCTAACTCGAACTAATTAATCCAGTCCAAAAGGCCCGAAATGTTAACACAAAACAATGTTACAATTATAGTACATGATAAACAATGCCTATGAGTATGTAGACATGATGAATGAAAGGATGAATGAAAGGTATACTTGAGGTAATTTTAGCTTTGTTAAAGACGTTATTCTTTATGTGACTGACAACAAAGACGCTGTGGCAGCGAGATTACCCACCGTCACCGACTGACTTGTTTTGCCATGAGTATTTTTTTTTAATTTATTCAATAGTATTTCTCACCGCAGTACTGTAACCCAAACACAGCCTAATAAAGTTGGCAGCATTTTGAAAAAAAAAGCTGGGAAAAATAAAGCCTTGGTTAGCATCCGCCCTGGTTAGCGTCAAATTTAAACAAAAAATTTCCCTCATGTTTGCGTACATTTTCAGGCTAGCGTACAATATGACCTGTTATTAATACAGTGGTTCTCAGTTATTTTCTGTCATGCCCCCCCCCCAGGGTACAGAAATGTTTTGCCCCGCCCCCTTGAAATACATTATGATTGACAAATCTATTTTTTTATCTGTACTGTACATACTGAAACCAAGAAAATGCGACAAAATGGAGAGCAGTGAAGCATAAAAGTGTATTCAAGAGTCAAAATGCACGTTGAGTATGATACATTTGGACATGCCAGCAGGTTTACACTATCATTGAAAGTGCTCCCTGCTTCTCAAGCCCCCCTTTACAGTTCACCGCGCTCCCCTACGGGGGCCTGCACCGCTATTTGAGAAGCACTGTATTATTATTATGTTCATGTTTTCCATCACAAAACGTTGTTGTTAGCGTCTTACTAGCAAGCTACAGCTCTGTCGCCCATTTATGATGCCGTCAGAGGTCGACTCAAAATTGTTAACAAAAACATGGTTTTATAGTTTGACTGTTTTGCATAAAACAATTCTAAGTGCATATTAAAGACAAATGAAAGGGATGAATGTAATTTTAAGGTTACTTTTACTGTCAATGAAGACGTGAGAGTTGCCAAAAACCTGATGAATCAACACAGCCACCATCTTTGTGTTTTAAAAAGCATTACATGCAGAAAACTATTCAGAATGCATATAAATACACATACATGAAGAATGAAAGGGATAAATTAACATTTAAAGGGATTTTTTTGACATCTCCATCACCAGTGTAATACATCGACCCCCCAATTCCAGTTCTGGTCGGTGTTTGGTGATGGGGAAAGTAGTCTGGGTTAGTTTCTGGGGGACTTAAGTAAAGAGTTTGACTTCTCAATACAATATGCGTCCAAAAGAGTAACACATTTGCATCAGAAAAATACCTCCTCAAAAGAAATTGCTGGGGCTTTACTTTCTTCACCGTGGTATCAATGCGCACTTCCGCCTGTCCGCCTGTTTGTTTTTCACAGTGTTTACATGGGATTCTTGATAACCTTCCGAGTGCAATATAGTTGGTAAACAGTGCCCAGACTGTAGGACGCACAAATGAGCTAGTATTGCTTGTTCTTACCTGGGATGCTGGAACAGACCATCACTTCAAAACATGTTTCTTCCTCTGTCCTGGGAGCGTTTTCCCTAAAGCCTTTTCATCAACGCCACTTTGGTTCCCAGATTATAGCCATTGCGGCAAGAAGCTAAACTTTCCTCATAGCAATGTCCGGGACAGGAAAATGAACATTCACACATATTCACACATATTCCTGCTGTATCAGCCCGGATAGTTACAAGTATACGCCACTTTTTTTAACCAATCTAGCACTCTTGCATTGCAGCATTCACCATTAACACCAATTAATTAACACCATTACTTAATGTAAACACTGTATAACACAAACAGTACACAACAGGGGCCAGGTGGGAGCATGCAGTAATTTGATGCCAGAGAAAATAATTCCTGAGCAATTTTGAGGTCAGAATTTTTTCAGGAGGATTTTTAGGGATGCAAATGCATTACTCTTTTGGATACATATTGTTTTGAAAAGCTAAAATTCTTTACCTAAGTGGCCCCAGCAACTAACTGGGACTAAATTCCACCGCACTAAAACCCGACCTGAACTGGGGGTAAATCACTGTTGATGCACTACCATGGTTATGGGGATGACATACAACTTCATGTCAAACTATCCCTTTAATGTAAATGTTCAATTATCCCTTTCATTTGTCATTTATACGTATTTACATGCATTTTTAATTGTTATTGCATGTAAAACTAAAAATTGTAAAACTATAAACATGTTTTGTTTTTGGCTTTCTGCAATGGATTAAATAGATTAAATAATTTAACTTGGAAAAAAATGACTCAGTTAGTGTATGTTTTGGTTAGAGTCTGACCTTCTGGAATGGATTACTGACGATGACCAAGGTTGCACTATTCAAATTTTTTTCGATTTAAACAAGTAATTTTTTTAAAAAGTACTTCAGGCTGAAAGATACATTTCAAATGGGGGGAATTTTACCGATTTTACTACTTGTGTGTTTACCAGTGTGTTACTGTTTTTCTTATTTCAAATCAACATCAAAACATTATCATTTGAGTAACGAGGGAGCCCTGATTTTGCTGCATGCTTTGAAGGGGAAAAAGTAGCACCATTCAGTGGACAAATCTAACATTTTAAACTGAAACGTTATCATAAAGGGTTGCATAAGCTTTTGTTAAGATCAATTTGGGATCATTCATGGCATTTTTAATAGACATTTTTTTGTCATTAGGAATATCATGTATCGATCTTTGTGTCACTTTGCCATGTTAGGCTAATCCAGTTGGTTTCAGCTATTTTCTGTCATGCCCCACCCAGGGGAAAGAAATGTGTTCATGCCCCCCTGATTTGAAATAATACTGAGAAACTGATCATATCTATTTATTAATCTATACTGTACTGACTGAACTTGAAACTTAATCCAGGAAGATACAACAAAATGGAGAGCGGTAAAGCATACAAACGTATTGAAGAGTCAAATTGGATGTTGACTACAATAAATGTGTACATGTTGGCAGGTCTGCACTGAACATTGAAAGTACTCCCTGCCTCTCATGCCCCCCCTGACAGTTCACCACGGCCCCCCCGGGGGGGCCTGCACCAATATTTGAGAATCACCGGACTAATCTGAAGTACAGATTCGACGCAGCCAATCTCCGAAGAATTAACAATATTTGTTTTTTTCAAACTGCAGTGGTGTGAGGCTGCACTGCGTCATACTGAATGGTGTTCCTAATATTTTGGTTACCTTATTTAGCTACACAAGGAGCGCATACTCTTCTCACTCAGTAGGAACACAAGGGCTATAACTTAATGACCAATAGCGGTGGGCAGATGCACCCAGATGTGATATTATGCATATTATGTTATATAAATTATATTATCCAAGCCAGTGTAGTATCAGTTTTGCTGCATTGAGATCAATCTTTTTCAGTTGAAATAGAACATTTGTAGTATTGCTCACCTTAAATGACTTACTTGAGTAAAGACAACATTGCTGTGGTGTCCTTGTTGTGTTGGATCAATACCTCCAGGAAGATCTAAAAGTCGGTTCCATTAAGGAAAACAAGCAAAAGTGCAGGTTGTACACTGCAAACATCCAAAAGCCAATGCCGTAAGTAGGCCACAGTTAAAAACTGGTCTGACTGGTCAGCAGGTAGTTGCAGCACCCATGCTAAAGGCTGCAGAGAAGAAAGAGGAGGGAGACTGAAACTAAATACCAGCCAGCGATTTATACTGAAGGAGAAACAAGCCCAAACCTGTTGTTTGATTTGTATCACTCCCTTTAAGCATCACTGTACTGTGTATGGAATCAGCTCCAGCTGTTTTTTATACAGACACCGGACTGCTGTGCAGCACCTAGAAAGACGCCAGAGGTCATTCTAGTGAACAAACAAGAGTAACAAGCCATCCACGCGAAATCAACGGTAGTAAACAAGACACACTGGCAGGAAGTCTGTTGTCTGGTCCAACATTTGGAAGGAGAACAAGAAGCTCTTTGAATTTCTCAGACAAAAAACACTAGAGCTTCTTTTTGGTCACAATCTTTAACCGTGAAGGCTAAGTAAGAGGCAAGAGAAGAAGAATGTTTCCACGCAGCCAAAAGAAATACAACAAATCTGTACAGGAGATGAATGGACTGGCTCAAGAAGAAAACATCTAAATTAAAAGTAAAGCTCATGGATCACTTCTGTGCTGAGAAAGAGATGGATGTGATATTTCACACGCAAGGTTCATGAGAAAAAGATGCAGGAGAAGAAGAAGCAGCCTATAACTATACAGTTGATTTAGAGTAGTAATTGTTTCTTTTGATCCACGGCACAGTGGCCAGCACTGGTGCCTCGCGGTAAGAAGGCGGTGGGTTTGAATCTGACCCTTCTTATTCTTATCCTGTACTGCTAATCAGCCATCCATTTTCTATGCCGCTTGGCCGAATTAAATAAAAGCCTTCATTTAAAACGGAGCTATCATCACTGCTCCGGTATTGGATTGTGCACGTGTACCTAATGAAGTGGCCATGCATCTTAATCTAAATGCAAAACGTCCCACACTGATAAGAATCGTAATTACACTTCTGGTATTTGTAGGGAAAAGTCATGGAAGAGCAAACACGCGCGCCAATTAGTCTCCTGTGTTTAACTGTGATGGCAAACAGGCCACCCAGTCCAACATGTGACACAAAAGGGCGCCGACAGTCCAGCCAGTATTTGTGAAACATGAAAACCATTTGTCTGTGGGGCAGAAGCCTGGGGTGACTTTTCACCTTGCGTGTGTACAATGCTTCTTTAATCTCAAGGAAATGAGTTTCACCTTCAAAGCACACGGTAACCCTAATGGAGAAAAAGTATGCCTTGTAATGTTCTACTCATTCTTCTTTCCATCCACCGCCAGTCAGACATTGACATTGTTTTAAAAACAGGACAGTGACTGATGAGACTTTTTTTTGTACAGCGCCCGCTTCCCATAAATGAGTTTGGGCACCGTGACAATTTAGGAGTCTGTTTTTGGATGGACTCGAGTGTTTATCTTTTCTTCTTAAATTGTGACGTGACCCCCAACGAGGACACATTTGCACACTCCCAACAACCAGCAGATGGCAGCCGATTACCATCGTAGACTGTGACGCAGGTCCCCATTATCCACGGGGACCCGTTTTGTGCAAGGGGCCGTATTCTCTGCAAATCTGCTAAGGATCGCAATTCACCCCCTCAACTGGCAGTCCCTGTTAATTTGTGATCTCGACCTCAGATAAGCGGTAGAAGATAGATGGATGGAGGTTTGGGCAAAATCCATGAATCGACTTTGTCAATCGTAATAGGACCGCCATTAATAGTTGCTGCTAATTAGGCCAGCCAGTGATCCAGAATAGCTTCTGGTTATTTCCAAACCCAGATTTCTGGTTGCCATGATGATGAAATACAATTTTAACCTCAGTATGTTCAAACGCAAAAAGTATTGTATCTGTTTATATGGACAGAGATTCATACATGCATGTGTGAACTGGTCTTTTCCGCATTGGGGCAGAGAACTTTGTAACATTCTTGATGTCTTTGAATAAATGAAAAACACAGGTGAAGTAAAACGGTTTTAATTGCAAAAAAAGATACCAGTTAATACATTGACTGGAGCACTGAAACAAGCCACTGCGACGTTGCAAAATACCACTAATAAAGTATTGTAAATTCGCAAGGGAGGGAAAAAAGGTTATTCAAGGGATAAAAGGCATAGGTGGAATATAAAAAGGGGGCAGGAAGGAGGGTATTTACACTGATCAAGTGTCTCTACAAAACAAAGCATGTTCGGAGGGTTTGTTTAAAAAAATGTTACGTGGTCAAAAAAAAGAGCATACCTTATTTTTAAAGCAAAAATAGTCAAAAAGGCACCACTGTAGCCATTTAATATGGTGGTGGCCAGTTTACACAAGACCCATTTTTTGTTGTTTATGCTGAAGAAACAAAGCGGTAGGAAAACCAAGGTGTGAGACAGAACCGGGCATGGTGGGAGAAGACTTGCGCGACAGCGACCTCTGTAGGACTAAAGTTGCAATGACACCAGACGAGCCGTTTAGTGATGGCGATGGAGCTAGTCGACAGTTAGGACACACTTTTCATGACAAATTGCAAGGACGTGTCTTCACTATCCTTCCTTCCAAATGCATAGACGCTCGGTTGAAAAGAAAAGATGCCACACATTTTAATCGCGGTACATGCTGCCATTCAAAGTGCCTGCAGCCATTTGTGCTTCAGTGTCATCCAATTAAGAGACTCAGGCTTCACTGCCTGTACAACCTGAGAAAAATCTTCAGTAGAATATATGTTACAAAAAAAAACATTCCCATTGTAATATTTAAGAGCTGCACAGGGCGCATTGGAAAAAATATTAAAAAATTATACCCTTACATAAAAAGAATAAACTTTATAAAATGTTAAAACCCAGGAAAGCCACAGGAGGGACATAGTTCAGGTGGTCCTTTTATGGAATAATTTCATAATTAAAGTCCCCTTCCTGCAAATCATTGCAACCTTTATTATTTATTCATTTGTGATTTGTTAAATTGTAAAAATGTAACTAAAACACTGCCGTGTACTGATTGGTCTAATTAGGAGTTGAACTTTGGTCAGTCTTATGCACCATTAGGTCCTTCAAATCAGCTTTTTTTTAATGCACCTAAAGCCCTAAAATGATGTATCATGCACTGCTTTATGTACAACACTGAGGGTATATGATGTAACAACCATGTATAGACTGCTACTGTAAGTATGGCGTCAATAAAGAGGAATCAGCTGTAAAGATTGTTATGACGGTATTATGGAAGCACAGCAATGGCAACCGGAAAACACTGAGGGCTATGAGAACTGTACACAGTATTTACAGAAAGTTAGGAAGGATTCCTCTGGAAAAAAGGATACCTTTTGCACCCGGAACATGACAGATATAAAGTCGTACAAAGTTTAGCCAGATTTGTCCGTTAAAATCACCCACTTGCTGCTCGGAATTGAGTACTTGGAGTCGAAAGAGTGCATCCAATAACAAGTGACTTTTTTTTTTTTTTTTTTTTTTATAACAGTGCGACATCTCGAACACCTGTGCCATTGTGTGATGATTATTTCAGTGATAAACTGATTTTCTAAGACAGACAAATGTTTGGTGTCCATAAGCAGCAAATGGCATCAGTGCATTGCCTCGATCACAAGGTGGTGCTCTTACAGAATGAGCACAGGTCGATATTTAAAAAAAAAAAACGGAAAAGGGCTTCATGCTGCGGGAGAAGAGTCTACATGGACTCCCCGATGGAATCGTCGTCATCCAGAGATAAGGGCAGGTAGAGGTCCTGTAAACATGAATTGAAATGAGGCATTCAGTGTCAAAATGACGGCAAGAGGACGGGTTGTTGGTACCTTTTCTTTGTTGTTGGGCCCAGGACTGGTGGGAGAGGAGGTGGGGGAGTGTTTGGATATGGGGGTGGACATCTGACTGCTGGAGCCTGTCCCATTGGCTGAGGACAAAGAGGAAGACGCCAAAAAGACATAAGTATCGGCGGGACATAATAGGGATATCCAGTACATCCCGCATACACTAGCATTGTCTAAGAAAGCGCAGATGCACACTTGTAATATAATGTACAGTAAATAGTATTTGACCACAGCAAACATGGTGTTGAAACATGAATTATTCAGATTTCACATGTAAAATCAAAGATCAATGTGCTGATATAAAGTATTAACATAGCGGTATGTTCCATGCTTAAAGCGGTGGCCATCTCTTGCGTCACTTCAAAGATACCATAACCTGCACGAAAGCCTTGTGCAATACGATAGCAGTACTGTACATCCATGTATGTCAGACTGGCATGTATGTACCATTGCAAGGATGGATGATAGGCTGATGTCTTTTTTTTTGTGTGTCATGCATGATCGACCTGCATTGCGTTCAAGATACAAGGAACTTTCCCAATCCTAACGGTGAAGTTATGTCTCATCATGTCTACTATATTCAATAATACAAGTATAAAAGGTGACTATAGGGTTGTTACTTCATATTTAAAGGGCTCTAATAACCTTAACCATTTTTAGAAGGTCATAAACAGTATTTGCAAAGGCAGTATTTACAAGGCCGTAAAGGTTTTTTATGATCCAACCACAAAAAAAAGACAGTTTGAGATTTCTGTTTCTATTATTGTCTTGACCAGAATATAAGACGCTATTATTTCCCGAGAAGAAAAAGTGGGGTTGATTTATACTTGCAAGCAAACAGGTGCACCAAATGACTTCTACCCAAGCGATTATGGGATTTTCTTCCTGTCACACACGTGCACGCACAATGGTGGTCATGGAAAACTATAAATATGCTCTGTAAAATGCATTTTTCCTTCATATTTTTGGGTGGAACGGATCAATTGGATTTACACTGTGTGTGGAAAAATTGAGTCAGTTTTTCAACATTTCTTTTTTCGTGGAATATTTTGAAACAAATACAAAAACAGACATACCACGGTATTATACAGTAAGCATGTTATCATGGAAGATCATGTTATCTGTTATCAAAGTTTTCATATCTATCTTTCTGTTGCAAAATAGGCCTCACTGCAGAAAAAAACAAGTGAAACTGTGGTTGTTTGGTTTGTGTTTACATCTAAAGAGCACCAGAAGAGTTTTTAAGTGGTTTAAAGAAAGCTTTTTTTTGTCTGCGTGTGCTAAAAAGAGCCAGGTGGCCACTAGAGATCTTTAAACACAACTTGGACAAAGCTTCATTGTTAATACAGCATGCCAGCTTCCTTGACCCACTCGGTTACACTAACAGTAGAAGACCTCCCTCAAACCACACTCACACTTATGTCAGCTGCAATTCAGTCTAAAATTCCCCAAAAAGTATCAGACACTGTCTAGCTTCGGATTTCTTAGGATTCAATAATATTCCATGGAAAATGTAACCCAGCATGCAGGATATTTGAGTCTCCTACTCTGCCAAACCCATATTTAGTCTTTTTTCCACTGGGGAAAACTGCTAATTGTATTTATACATGCAGTCCAACAACAGGTAATACTAAACAGCTGGCCAAACCATCGCATTCAATGCTGATCAATAAAACAATCAAGCCAGCAAAAGGAGTGAACCCCCAGCATCATTTCAAGTCACCTACCCCCCACTTCAACACTCTATTGTGTGCTCGTGTCATCTGCTCTGCAGGGGATCGAACACGTACACCTGCTCTGTGGCTTTTGGTAGCTAAGCAGGGAAGATGAAATTAGCATGTTGGGGAAGAAATAACCACCTGAAAATGCAACAGTTTCCTCTGGTGATTTTCCACCAAATAAAAGCTTCCATCTGTCATCTGCTCTCGCCTCCCGGGTATTATGAAATGTTTCAACACCCCGTAACTAAACAGCAAGAGGCTGATTACACTCTTGTTTTAATTATGGAATGTCATTTTAGTAATATTATATCCTCCTACTCTTCTCAATGACTCAAAGACATGGAGGTATTGTGCTTAGACTGAATTCAATAGTGTTTCACTTATCAAAGTGCTGGAACTCACAACTCTCCTTGGCCCCATGACGCGTTATTTAGCAGTCCCACTCAAAAAAAACCCAAGTGAGTCAGTAACATGTAGAGCAGTGGTTCCCAAACTTTTTACAGTCGTGCACCCCTTCAGACATTTCACCAGAAGCCATGTACCCCCTGCTCCTGCACATTTAAAAAATACATAACCTTATTATTATCTTATTAAACTTGAATCACTGAACATAATTGTTTCATTCATTTTATAGTAACTTCAGGTCAAATGTGTGTATTTTGCATGGTCACATTTCGATAGTTTCACATGAGCACTGATAAATAGATAAGTAATCATCCTACATATACTGCATTTATTTTATTTTTTTTACAATTTACAGCATTTTCTTTTCCAGCATATTGTGTCTGATGTTTGGGTTAGTTAATTCAATGCAAAAAAACGTACATTTACTGACACATCAATGGCCCCCACTTTGGGAACCTCTGATGTAGAATGCTATGGGCACTGGATTTCGCGGATCGACACAGTTCCGGGCAAATGGATTAGTTTGTTACATGCAATGTTGTACAAATACCAAAACAGTGTACAAAAACAGAGGCAGAATTTTGGTGAAAATGTTCATCAAAAACCAAATCATACAAAAACAAGTCATACGAATTGACCTTTTACCTTATTGATGTTTAACAAAACAGATTACAGCTGATGGAATGTTAACTCTGACTTTCCAGTCTGTTGCTAAAAATTATATACTTTGCCATAGCCCCTGGGTCAGGAACTTATTGGCTACAAGAGCCACGAGAGCCACATATTTTAATATGTATTTCTGTGAGATTGCAAAAACAATGAGAATATAATAAGTCTATTTGAAAGGAAGGAAGTTTACTTCTTGACCTCGCAATGACCTAGGTAGGCTACCACTTTGTTTGAAAATATCAGAAGGACAGCCGGCATTTTTTCTAGGAGTTTGAAGGTTAGAAAATCGTTGGATTAATTTTTTTTTTCAACATTATTTTTAACACTGATTTCTGTAAAGGTTTACTATTAAATGTCGGCCAAGTGGTTAGCAAGTTGGACACACAGTCAGGAGATCTGGAAGATCTGGGTTCAATTATATCAGCATTGCTGTGTGGTTTTTGCACGTTCTCCCCGTTCATCCAGTTTCCTCCCACATTCCAAAAACATGCATGCTAGGTTAACTGGTGACTCTAAATTGTAAATAGATATGAATGTGAATTATTGTTAGTCTATATGTGCCCTGTGATTGACTGGCAACCAGTGCAGGGTGGTTGACATCCATTTTGTAATTGAAGAAAAAAAAAAATCCAACCAGCGCAGGATGGTGGAATTGCTATATATAGAACATGAAGTACAAGTCACCATCAAAAGGACTGCAAAAGACTAAATGTAACTTAACTACTACAGTCTATGGAGTTATCCATGTGACCCTTAAAGGTCAACCTACAGAACAGCATCATTACATTACGTTAGGATGTAATTGAATTTTCCTGCATGACTTCAGGAATGGTATCACTTTCTCACGTTATTACTGCCTTCATTACCCAGGCTACAAATGGCCTAGTTTTCATTTCTATCTGGACTCAGTTTTATTTTCTGTAACACTTTCAGCATTTGATAATGAAATACATAATATCTAAAACAGCAATAATGGTTTGTTGCTGTTAATTGGTTCTACTGTGATAAGGGAATTTCTGCAAAGTAGGATTGCTTATTTATTATGAACGATAAACCTATACGACCGGATATGTTGGACAAGAGAACGATTCGGCTGTAACGTGGCAGCCTCCTGTATCGATAAGAAGAAATGGATTGTGGAGATATGCACCGGGTATCGCAACAGAAGCAATCGACTGGCAGAGTCTTTTCCTCGTCATCCTTTAGCTCTTAAACAGCGCGAGAGCCTGTTCTCCCGGCAAAAGGATTGTTGCTCCATAGCTTGCCATGACTGAAGACAAGAAGGATGTAAACATTTAGCTACTAGCTAATCACCACGAAAGACTTAACACATTTTAAAAAACATATTTGGATTTTACATAAAGGCTTCAAAACTTGAGCGGCCAGACCAACAGAGAACTTTGCTTTATAGCTGGTCTTCCTTGTCTTTGAAATGTTGCACCTACCTGGACTGTTCAAAACATTATGCTCAGCCTGAAATGTTGCACACTTACTATTGTTATGATATTTTGAGTATGTTTATGTTTCCAAGCCAACACGGCATTTTCATTGCACCAATGTGACAAATAGGCCGCACGGTGGATGAATGGGTAGCATGTTGGCCTCACAGTCAGGAGGTTCTGGGTTTCGATTCTCCGTTGGGGAGCGCTGTGTGGAGATTGCATGTTCTCCCCGTGCGTGCGTGGGTTTCCTCCAGTTTCCTCCCACATTCCAAAAACATGCATGTTAGGTTAATTGGCAACTCTAAATTGTCCATCGGTATGAATGTGAGTGTGAATGTTTGTTTGTCTATATGTGCCCTGCGATTGACTGGCGACCAGTCCAGGGTGTACCCCGCTCCTGCCCAAAGTCAGCTGGGATAGGCCCCAGCATACCCGCGACCCTAATGAGGATAAGCGGGATATAGAAAATGAACAATGACAAATAAATAAAACCCATTTATTTAAACCACCATAAAACCAACAATAAAAACATTTGACATGTTATTCTGTTGACTTACTTGAGAAATACTTGGAAATATGTGCTCTTTTATACATTACACAATTCTGTAAGAATGCCACTTTCAAATAATTGGCATCTTTATTTTATAATGCAAGATGAATGTCTACAAAAAAAAAAACGCAGAATCATTTGTTCACTGCATTAAATAGTTCTGCTTTTAAAATACGGTTTTTAAATTGTGACTTGTGCTTCTAGATTCATATCGCCACACAAAGATGTACATTCCTAATTATTATTTTATTATGTAATTATTGGGTCTGTTGCAAGTGAATCTTGCCGATACTGAAGATCGCATTACTGACACCTACTGAGGAGTGTACAATGCTTTAACTAGTGTGCAAAAAACGTGACATAGTGAAGCCGCAAAATTTGAACCCTTGATAAATAAAGCATCACAATATATCCAATCAGACATTATGAATCATAAAGCATGAGAAAATTCATACCAAGTCACTGCAAATAAAAATATTAAAATATGAGCACTGGAAATACACAAAAATAACAGAAAAAGAGCTTACTTGATTCTGCGGGTGACTTGCAGCGTTGGAAGGATAGAGGACTTTTGATTGAACCACGGTGTACTTTGTGACTCTTCATCACTCTGCACTCTGCAATGACGAAGCACGAGCACTTGTTCATACAAAAACTAAAGATTTCAATGACTTGACTGGCAGCTAGGATTCCAAATCTGCAATCTATGCAATGCTTTTCTGCCTGAAGCCGAAAATGCTACAAACAAATCAAATCAGTTTTGTGATCCGACAGTAGAAAATGACCATGACAGCATGTGATGTGCACAATTAGGTACAACACAGCTTTTCAGTGTACTTTTGAAATGGAAATTTTTAAAATGTGGTTAATAGAATATTGCCCAAGGCTACTAGCCGCAGACTTCATTGATGGTTGCCTGGCAACCTCATGATGTGGGCCATGAAGCATGACCTGTGCTGATCATGCTTTTGTTTCGCAACATGCAGATACAATGTAACAAAAAGGTGATTAAAAGACATCAAAATTGTCACTTTTGATACTGTAGCACAAAGTCTTTTTTTTTTTTTAACCCTCTCTAGCTGCTAATTTCGTAAATACCTGTCCTTCTTCAATCTGTCTGTCCTCCATATTAACCTTCCTATGTACCAGATAGCCACAAGGCACCATTCATGACACAGCTCCTGCAGTGGAGTCCGATTAATATTTGGAGGTGATTTTCTTAGAAAAACAACAAAAAGAAAAAAGGGATTTTAGAGACTAAGAGGATTGGTTTAACATTTCTCTGCAGTACCAGTGGCTGGCCTAAACCTGTCACCGTGCAGATTAATGGTTTTTCCTTTTACCTTGTTTCTTATTCCTGCTGGCGCCTGCAGATAACAGACTCCCTTCTGTCTATCTCCTCATTGGCCTCCTCCTGACACCTCATCTTTTCTTTACATTAATAGGCAAAGAGCTTCTTGGACAATAATTATCCTATTTAGCTACAAGGGACAAAATAGGGGAGATGCAGGGCAGCTATGCAAATTACAATAACCATTTTTAATAAATACCTATGATAGTACAAATCCAAAATGAACATTGTGCTTTGTTACATTTAGTTGCACAATAAAATCTGGTACCGTTTTCATCCAGAGAGAAGTCGTCCTGTGCATAGCGGAATTTCTCAGGTCCACAAGCAATAAAGACATCGTCTTCTCCGAAGAAATCTTGAAGGCAAGTAACCTGTGATGTTCAAAGACAAAAAGCACGAATAAACCAAAGAACAACAATTTAATTTATTCCTCAAAATGTTCCACTTCCCAGTTTGTATTTCCAGAGAGGTGCACAGGACCAATATGGACATTCCCAGGAAATACAGTATAGTTGTCTATATGAGCAGTGTTTGGAAAATTTAGATGGTGTGTTGAAGGACCGTCAAAGTGGGACAAGCCGCCACTCGCATTGAACATGCAAAAACTTTGAGATTTGTAACTAGATTTTTTTGAATAAATAATTATTAATGGACCATATTCCCAAAATGTAAGTTATCGATTTGATGTAGTTATTTAGAAATTATTGTATTTGTATTTATTATTGTACAAGCGGGTGGTTGGGGACCCCTGCCTTAGCGCATGCTCGGGGATATGTGCGCTTTTACACATTGTAAAATACTGCAAGAATGCCGCTTATAGAATTGTCGTCTTTATTGTATAAAGTAAGATTGTCAACATCAACACATGTAAAAGAATCAAACTGTCCGTACAACGTATGAATGTGTATTGAATCGTTCATTCATTCATTTTCTATACCGCTTATCCGTTATGTTAAAATTAGCATTTTATATTGTATCTTAACTTGTGTATATAGATGCATATCAAATCAAATTGTAATAACTAGCTAGGTGCAATTTTGATTAATTTTGAGTTACCTATGGACAAAATGCAATTAAGCAATGAAATTTTGAAATCTCTAAAATAAATACAAGCAATTCCTTGGAGAGGCGCTCATAAGTGAACTGTGCATGTGTGTGTTTAGAACATTGCTATGGGAAGTAAAGACATCACCAGAGCAAGAGTTGTGTAGTTCAACTTCAGCCGCCATCTGGCCTCATAGAAACACCTCTGAAACCAACAACTGTGAACTAAAGTCCACACAACTGATGAACATGTAACATGTTGTAGACTCAACAATTTCTCAACATGGACATGTGGCATGATGGATGACCCTGTAGTGTCACATTTGGGCATGGTGGAGATGCCTCGTTGCACATTTGGTGGTACACATCCAAACTATGAGCAGCAGATACTTTGGGAAGGTCCCGCCCCAGCAGCTGTCTTGGCCAACAAGTTCCAAGTGTGTAGCGGTGACTTAGTGGCGTGGCATCCAACAGCTGTAACCACCTCTCGATGGTGCACACATTGCCTCCACCTACCAGAATAAAAGCTTGGATGATCCACTTAGCTGATGCTTTTACTCCAGGGATTGCATGTTAATTAGCTAGCTAGGCTAATTTAATGGGTAAGGTGTTGGCAAGAAGAGCAACAGACCTTTTACCATAAAGGTTGGAAGCACACATTTTCCTGTGCAGTGCTGTCACTGGAGCAGAAATGGGCCTGAAGGGTTGGGGAAGGCTGGATTGTTTTAATAGCTTTAAGAACAGAGCTGATTAAGGAGATCAAGTGGTTATCCTAAAAGGATGCCACCTTAAGCGCTCCGCAGGAATATGCTGGAGAGATAAAGATGGTGTCTTCTGTGCCACCCGCACCCTATTTGTGGGGTCATGGCCATTCATTGACCCATTAGCAAAAAGCAAAAGAGTGTAAAACCTAGGTTCCAGGTTGTCAAAGGGCAGGGGTGGCAAACTGCGCCATTTCCAAACATGGAAAGTGTAGTCTGGCAAAATGACTTGCAGTGGCACGCTTGAGTTGCCAAAATAGTCAGATGCAATCTGCAAGTTGTACAAAAAGCCATGCCAACAACACAAGATGTCAACACACGACGCAGACAGTACCCTACCTACTCTGGGTGAGAACCTTCTCAGAATTTGTGGTATGAGTTGGATAAGGAAGAACCTGAGACCCTTGACCTACAACCCAAGAAACACCAGGTTCTTGATTTCACTTCCTGTAGGCGTGTCAAAAACTCCAAAAGTACTGAAAACTCCAGGAGAAAGAAGGTGACTCAGTAGAGCATCGACAAAGCCTAAAATAACCTTTATCTGCATGACAACATGGAAGCCTTTTAAAGCAAAGCACTCAGACTAATCCCATTTGCCACCAGGGATCATAAACTAAGTTGCATTATCTGTCCAGTTGCCTTAGAGATTGCTTTTACAATTCATCTTATATATAAATGATCATATGTATCCACTATGCATGGGTCTGGCAGCTGGCTACAGTTGCTACAATTGTTATGGAAAACATGTCTGCTTGTTCTCAAAATGTCAAGAGTCGCTTTGACAGATGACATGGGAAAGCAGCTTGCAAAGTATCTTTTTTCCCAGTTGAAAAAGGATTAATAAACCTGATAGTGTGGAGGTAAAGGACATATTAGAACACTGTCAGCAAAACTTCATTTTTGGGTTTGTTTGTGTGTGCAAATCTGTATGTGAATGCTTGTGTATGGACTGGCTACTTAACTGGCTCCTTACAGACTCCAACCAGAACCCGCTCCACACTCCGTGCCATCCACCCCATCCCCTAATCTCTGCCTGACCAGCTGTCAGGACCACATGACCTCCTGAAAATTACAACTGAATTATTCAGCCTAACTGACCAGTGACTCACAGCCTGCTTAATGCGGGTCAAGTTGGAGCCAAGTAGGAAGAAAAAAGATGAATTTTGGCTTAGAAAGCACAGACGATTCTCCTATCATGACACCAACAATTTCCCGTGCAGTTGCTTTTCTGTTTACATCTCTTTTTTTTTTTTTTTTTTTTTTTAGAAATGTCACGGTATTATTTTTTTAGCATTTTTTTCTTCTTCATGTTTACACATGAGAGCATCAAGTGGCATCCTGTCCTTTCATTGGTCTGTCGCTGAAACTAACTGCTGATTGGCTGTGGTCTGCACAATAGTGATAAGTTGAACAATTTTCAACTTTCTGGGATCCCATTACAAGCCAGCGTTTGCACGATGACGTGCATGAGCACAAAATTTAACATGCCTGAATTTTCCCTTTGTTGGATGGTGAGTCGCGATAATCACCCGTCTCACAAGTTCCATTGAAAATGAATAGACTAGGAGACATCGTTGCTGTTGCAGTAAAAATTTTAAAAAATATGTATAAATTAACAAGTTACAACTGTAAACTTTGAACAGTTTCAGCAACAGACTGAATGACAAATTTAACTATTCAAATTTTTGGCTAAAGAAAAATAAAATTCACATTTTCTGCAGAAAGACCAATGCACGGTAGTTGCAGTGACAATATCTCCAGCAGTGGAGAAAACCCGCTCACTAGCAACAGAAGTAGTGAGCTGAAGCTATCGGTGTTTGCACTAAGCTGCTTTTCTTTCTTGTAACATTCACTGCCAGATAATACCATTTTAAGTGCACTAACATGTTAGACGTGTTTCCTGCAGCAAACCCCATTTGCGCTTAGATGACTCTAGTAATAAATTTAACTGTATGGACGTGGACCGAACCAAACATGCAAACCCGAAATGGTTCAATACATCCAAGTGAACCGTTACACCCCTAATCACAATGCTATTGTGCCGGATGTCAACTTTGTTCTTTGCTAAGAGTTCTTTCTTGAATTCAAGTGTTTATCAACTTCTTTAGCAAACTATTGCCACTTGCAACTTTTTCATAAGCTGTCCTAAAAACAAAGCACAAATTCCTTTAACACTCAGAAATACGCAGTGCACTTGAACGCCTGATTAGCACAGGGCACACTTAAGAGGAAGGAAGGACACATGAAGTTGTTCATTGTTCTGTGTGCATAAACCGTGAACAAAAACCAACCCCCCACCCACACACAAGATGATTAAAAGGATTCCCTGATCGGAATCTGTCTATAGTGTCCCAACTGTAAAAGCACCACTATCCATTCACCAATATGTGGTCACTGCAAAATGATACGTGGGAAAACTGACCAGTTTGTTTGGCGCACTCTTTGGCCGAACGATAATCAAGACACATTTGACAAGAATTTACAAAACATGCAGCACTGTACTAATGTTACAGGCACTTAGTAGTCAGTGACAAGCTTATTTTTGTGACAGTCTATCACCAAATAATGAAATGAAATGTCTCAATCTGCACCTTCATTACATTTCTTACTCTGCCCATCTGTCACCACTCGGTAAAGTTTTAGGGAGCTCTGCTATGTCTCTGCTGCTTCTGTCAACAACGCAAAAAACACGACTTACAAAATAATAAAATAAAACAAAGTGTCTAAAAATGAAATGATCCATTCCATTACAAACCTCTGTGACCTGTATGTGACTCCTTGGCACACCAGCGAGTTAACCAACAGCGCCCATTTGGAGAGTGAGTCAGGCAGCGATATATCTGCACAGTCATGGAGGCCAGCTGGTGTCTGATCTTTTCAACCCATCCCCTCCCCATCATCTAGGAAGCAGGGCTGACGGATGCTGGTTTGTGCATCATTAAATTGTGCTTCCCCCTCAGGTCACATTCACCAGTTGATGTAACGACTGCTGTGAGGATACAGGAGGACCACGCCCCGTAGAAAACCACATTGAATTGTGGGGATTACGTTTAGGTTTATGTGATAGAATGAAATGAGCAAAGGCTGCAGGTAAGACCCAATGAAAATTAAAAAGGCACACTCAGCGTATTCCACCCTTTGTCACAAGCTGAATCTATCTTGGCAGAGCTTATCGCCATGACAACAGCTTCTGCAGCATGGCCAGGAGAAAGCAGACTGCAAAGGAAGACTTGTGCCCCCCCCTACCAGATGTATTTAGCCATTAAGAGGACATGAACACAAGTACCCATCTTATCTTGCAAATCATGTCTTATAATTAACTTTAAAGCACATAGAAATCTTTTGTTCTCTTGCAATAAAAGTGTGACCTTCTGCCTTTTGTGATGCTTCACTCACGCCTCCATTGCTGCTCTTCACCGGCTCTTATGTAAAATCATTTGCGGAAAAAGGCTTGGTATTCAAAGCAGGGTCACACTGATGGACACACAAAGTGCTGCAGAGAAAATGGCGCCTTGAAGAGGACCTCACAAATACTATTTGGCATTAAAGCCTTCTAACGATGCATTTAACAAGAACTAGATGCAAATCACACAAATTATTTCATACAAAAAATAAGATAAAGATTAATTTAGTGTACTTGTTAAAAACAAAAATACATGCTGTAAGGCAATGTGGAACAATTACCTCCTCCTATCAGAAAAAAAGTGATTGCTGCAGGCTCTAAAGGGAAAATTATTCCTGAATCCATCGGCCCCACCCGTCTGGATGAAGTGAAAAGCAGCAGTGTTTGAGGATAAAATGGGAGCAATTTCCTCAAAGTGAGGACGACATGGTGTCTTTCATGTCTGCACAGCATTTAGAAAAAATAAAAATCAATAAAATAAATACTAATATCAAAACTGTGACCTTGTGTGCGAGGCCAAAAGGTTATCCTAAAAAAATCCTAAAACTGAGCTCACCCCCAATGATGGAACGCTCATGTTAAAAACAATTTGGGTTTTGTTAAGCCAAAATTCAAGCATTGATTGTAAACTTTCACACCCACTACACAGGATGTGGTATCCAGCTGGGCTCCCTTTGTGCCTGGGATGTGGTTTCCTAGCAACCAGACCTAGAAGCTATCGCTATGCAATGGTAGCAGGAGAAGGACGATCGGCAGAGAGTCAGGGAGGGGCAGGCACTGCATCAATAACGCTTCTCTACCAGACCACCTCAAATACACCGCTGCTACAATCTACCGCCGCACACAAAAAGGAAAAATTGTGCAAGCACTGCATTAAAAATGAGCCTGCAGCCAAACATTTCCTCACAGAAATTGATTCAATGGGTAAACAATTCATCCCTCCAATGACGTGCACATGGTATTGTCTTACTAAGCTACCTACTATTTTTTTTTTTTTTAAAAAGAGCCTTAAATATGTATGCATCGTGCAGAAATGTATAATATTTTACATAACGCACATCTCTTCTGCTACTATCAAACACCTGGGGACTCACAGAGGGCACCCCAGGGAGAACACATTCAAATCAAATTCCTCCGTCTATCTTTAGAGAGCAGGCCCCCCACCACCGAGCCACCATATTACACAGAAAGAGTGGGCGCACAACCATGGAAGCTGTGGTGGACCATCTGTCTTGAATAGTATTGGAAAATGTATCGCCTCATCAAAGAAACATGTTACGAACACATGTGGTTTAACCTTTCCTTACGGTCATAATATGACGATCAATGCAATGGAACTTTGATACTTTCAGACCAACAAAAAGGCACTTATGACGTATGGTTATTTTACCAACTGTGGTTAATAGCCCTAGTAAAAACTGGGGCTGTTAAGTTATGGTGGCAACTAATTTATTTCATGAATTACTGTGCATTGTTTCAATCACTTTATTAAAACAGATACGAATCCCGGCAAGCCACGTCCCTTCCTAATACAGAGGCACAGTGTAGCATCCCCAAAGAGTCTGATGCTCTTTTCTGTATTTTATTCTGACCTGAACACATCAGCAGCAGTGCAATTCCAACACCATACATAATGTGTATTTTCAACTAACAAAACACATGTTAGCGTATATGTCTGAAAATCTATTGACTTATCTTTAAACATGACTTTCATTTTCTGTTAATTTGGAGCCACACACGCACACAATCCTGACCTGTCATTTCTTTCTTTCAGTACACTAAGAAATGGGTATGTTCAGACATAGACGAAGTTGCAAATGGTGATTAATCATAATTAATTCATTTGAAAACCATAATTAATCTGTTCAAATTTTAATCGTTTGACAGCCCTAGTTTTTACACATGTATGACGACACATTTCCCGTACGCTACAGTTATGTTTTATCACAGTGACAACTTGACCATAGAACAGACTCTTCTCCTGGGAAACTTTGATGGACTAAAATTTATCGACATCTATGATATGACATTCAACCTTCCACTGTAGTTGCGTGTATTAGGCTTCAGAGACGGATAAAGTTGTGGGAACCCTTTGAGGTCATTCTAACACTCCAATGTGCGTCCACCCATTCAGATCAAACAGTGGCATACGGAATAAAAAAAAACAAAACAAAAACAACAGGCATTAATGGTTCGATTGGTCTTGACCATTTAAAGTAGTTATGTAAGGTAGAGGACAAGGTATTTTTGTAATCTATGATGCAGAAAGTCCAAGCTGTCTGGACAATGACCTTCATTATCTTTCATTGTTGTCGGTCTGTGTCCACCTGCCTTTTTGTTCAGGTCATTACTGTCATTTTGGTGTATGTAGGCCACTGGTAGTTGTGACTGAGAAGATCTAAAACTGGAATTACAATACCGTGTATAACATACAGGTGGTCCGGTTTATGGCAGAGGTGTGGCCTGGAGTTACGCAACTGGGACTCAAGTAGGTCTGTCACGATAATAAATTAACCACACCATAAATAAAAACAAACCTGCTAATTTTGACATGTGCATGCACGATTGTTTCCCTCCTCTCTCTCTACCAAACAGGCTGAATGTGCATCTGTATCACATCTGGGCGTGTTGGTTCAATAGCAGAACTACCAGAGTGAGTGACCCTCCTGTCAGTCATTCCGTTTCTTTGTCCCAGTGGGTGGAGGCGGGGCTGCTGGCAAGTGCACACACATATACATACACACGCACACAGGCGCAATGCCTCGGCATTGTCCCGCAATTAGCCGTGGCAATTGGAGCCCACCAGATATATCTGTAAACACAAGGCTGACTCGAGATATAGTTAAAGTGCACCTGCATGTGCCAGCGCAGCCACACTGGGGAAGAATAACATCGGATGTTGGTTAACTTGTCTCCCGGCAGTGTGCCAATGAAAAGGAAAGCCATCACTACAGAAGTGAAAATGAACATCATAAAAAGCTCAGAGCAGAGACGTGCTCACCAATGTAATCAAAACCAAAACAGTGGGCAGGTTAATGACATACCTGCTTGCCATCCAGCGTGTAGATCCTTTTTACCACGCCGCTTTCCAGCTTAATGGCCTCTGTGATGTCGGTGAGCACCTGCTCAAAGGAGTGCGCAGTCTTCTTGTTGAGCAGGACGCGCACAGCCTTGCGTGGTTTGACGCCGCTGCGCATCACTGTCACCAGTTTGGGTCGAACAAAGTCCTTGCTCTCTCGGGGCTCGCTGGCGGCTTTAGCGGCCAGCGACTGAATGTTCTTCTGGCTTGCCGAGGCCTTCACATTCACCGACCAGTTGGGGTTGACGTTCTTTGTGTAGTCGACCTTCTTGAAGCAGTTCTCTGAAGCACAAACGTAGCTCTCCCCTGAGATGGAAGCGAATATTAGGTTAGTGTGTTGTGAGCGCATTGTGGACACCGGAGAGTCCCAGTGGTGTCCTCCCACACCCACTGTAGATGATTAAATCTTTAGATCTAATTTGAAAGTTTCAAGGGGGTTCCAAACCTTATTTTGCTCGAGACAATTACAAGGGCAGGATTGTGCTGGAGAGAAGAGAATTCCAGGGTAGGACATTTCTAATTAAGTGCTGGATGCATGCATTACACTTGTGTTGTATGGTGATGCTAGTGCTTGCATTTCTTTGCATGGAAAAAAGGTTCAAAATCTCAAACATCTCCCTTGAGCCACACAACATAAATGCTGGCAAATACAGCACTGAGCATGCAAAAATGATTGTGGCTTAGGTGCACCTGTATAGTCAAACGTAGCATTAATACTTTAACAATGTGTATTATTTTAATACTGTATCATGCAGTTTGTGTGTAAAATATTTGTTACATTTTTCAACTCCACGAAATACGAGTACCTCCTCTCAATATGCAGTGCCAGTCTAAGTGCCAGTTAAAATAATAAACCTGTTAAATTACTACCTCTCACAGCACCAATCTAAACTGAGCAATATTATCTTTTGTAAAGGCAGAATTTACGATATTTGGATTGGCTCTCATTAAGTCGTGCAGTTCTACTAAACGTTGCAGCTAGCAAGCCGCCATGTTGCAAATCTGCTTGACAAAACCGCAAAAATAAGCTCTTATTTTCAGTTAGTAAGCATCATTCTTCTCCTACAGTTGCAAAAAAGGGGGCTTGGAAGGGGGGCAATAGAAACAAAAAGCAGCAGGAAAAGAGTGACAGAGAAGGAGGGACAAAAAAAAGGATTCCAGAAGGCAACAATTACTCCAAATGTAGGGAGATTACAACACAGACAAAAATCAGGATTACACAGTGCTCAGGAAATTGAGCAATTAATTATACCCCACAAGAACAGCAAAACTGTACTAACCCCCTTCTTAATGGTACTCACCACGCACTGCTTAGACCCACTACTACGTAGATGTACAGCCAAGACCAAAATTATACATAACCTGGCAACATGTTCACTTTTTTTTTTTTTTTCACAGTAAAAACGTATCCAGTGTTCTAAAAGTATAGTATAAACTGCTCTAGATCAGGGGTTGTCAAACTGTGGCACAGAGAACATTTACAAAAATACAGTTGGGGGCTTCACTGTCCCTTCAATAAAATGTGCAGTTTTCTGATCACCCCGACTGTTTAATTGCTCACTGTGAGTAAAAAAAAAAAAAAAAAGATTCATTTTGCCATTGACACAACCGTTGTTCCATAGCTTTTTTTGCAGCACCCCGCCTTTGGAGATAAAATTATTTTCAGCCCCACCCCACCCGAAAAATATGGTAATAATGAAAAGTGTTTGTGGTAGCCCCGCGGCCACCCACTCATAACCCCGGGCACCCTGGACTGGTCGCCAGTCAATCGCAGGGCACATATAGACAAACATTCGATAGATAGTTTAGAGTCGCCAATTAACCTAACATGCATGTTTTTGGAATGTGGGAGGAAACCGGAGTACCCGGAGAAAACCCACACACGCATGGGGAGAACATGCAAACTCCACACAGAGATGCCCAACGGAGATTCGAACCCCGAACCTAAAATAATTTAAAATGTCCTTTCCCCAAAATGATCAATGAGTATTGGGAAAAATGTTTTCAAAAATGAAAATTAATATTTTCATTAATATTTCGAACAAAACTTCAATTTCAAAAATGTTTGTAAAGATCTGTGCAGGTTCGTAGAACGTGTCCTATATATCTCATCTCAAATAGTTAATGTCTGATCCACACAAAGCAGTTTACTTACCCAGTCAGATTGTTTAAACAAAAAGACAGCAAGACTTACACAGCTATGCCATTAAAAGTAGCCAAGAATTGACATTGGCTGAGTTTAACCTCATTACTCGCGCAATGTGGCAAATAGTTCTTTGCCCAGATATATAATTACATGCGATTATCCTGTCAAGCGGCAGCTTCATTTAATGGACTGGAACCTATTTTGCACTCCTTCTCGACGTCACAAGGCATTCGGGGACTGTAACTGATAACTTCTGGAATTTTATGACATTTTTTTTTATTCTTTTTTCTTGTTGTTGTTTTTTTAAAAAAAAAAAGAAGCTTACCCTCCTCCAGTTCATCAAGGGCTGAGACCCTGCTGGAGCCATCAATGGTGAAGATGAAGCGGACGCCCTGAGGCAGGTTGATTTGGTCTGACAGCGAGCGAGTCAGGTCGGCCAGCAGAGAGTCGAAGGTACGAAACCGGTCGTTGGCCACGGCGTACACGATGCCCTTGAAGTAGCGGTCCCCGTTGCGGTAGAAGCGTACCTTTTTGGCCTTCTTCTCATTGGACAGGGCTTGCAGGGTGCGTGTGCGGTAGAAGCTGCAGTGGGCGCTGTGGGTCGGGCTTGGCAGCCCATTCATGCGGCCGCCCCGCGGGGTGCGGGACGCCTTGTCTCGCTCGTCAAAGTGTCCAAAATCTAGCTCCATGGTGACTGGTGGTGATGCTTGTGACTGGTGAGCGGCGAGGGAGAAACGACTCCACAAGGTCTACAGAGAGAACACAATGTTGCTATCGAAACGTGAAAATAACATTTTTAAATCTGATTTTTGTGTGCATTCAATGGATTCATTAAACAGCTACATGGTAAATGTTCACTCATTCTTCTTCTGTGTTACTTGGGCACAACAGACATTGTCCTCTGGAGCGCCCCCTGTGGTGGGGAGGAGAATAGCATCCTTGACCGTTTATACAGTTAAACCCATTTACTAAAACACAAACTGTTTGATGTTCAGGGTCAAAAGTTTAAGATTTACAGGAAAAAACACACCACTTTCAAAAGACAGGCTAACAAAATGGGGGTCGGGGGGAATGTTTGGCATCATACTCAATAGTAGACTTATGGCAGGAACAAAGTTGACCGCTCCAGCAATGTGGAGACTGTGGAGCATTAGAAGCCAGCCTCCAAGGCTAAGGGCCTGCAACAGCAACCAGGTAAGGTAACGTGTTAATTGTTGTTATTTCTAGCTATCATATGCAAGTTACAATGATGACCAATGGTATTGTGGTTTAAAGCAGGATGTACCTGCACTGGAACTCTGGATCAACTCATTTCCACTCCATCCATTCATTTATAAATACTTAATTACACATTGTAAGACTGTATTCTCTATCAAAGGTAAGTTTATTTTAATTAGATTTACATTATTTCCTATGGGCATTGGTTTTTGTGCGTTTCTATTTTCGTCTGACGTTTGGGAACGAATGAATGTCAAAACCCGAGGTTACATTGTATCCAACCTCTGGTCTATCGAAGTGGGTGCTTGTCTATTGCTTGATGCCTCACTGTGTTTGACCACCATCTTGAATTAAAAGTGGGTGAAAGAAAGGTTTAAACCCCCAACATGAATACTTTGTCGTGGTGGACAGCGTGTGCTGTCCGTGACGTCAGTGGATGTCCCACAAAGAGAGGCATGCATTTACATGAGATCCTCTTCAGGACATATGCAAATGATTGTCCATCAAACAATAACCAAGCTGTGTTTTGAGATGTACTGAGTGTGGAGGACCATCTACATGTCTTTCAGGCTTGAACAGTTACATTAAAGGAAGGTACCTTTTCCACTTAACATCAAGTATTCTTGAAGCACTTCCAAGCAGGGATAATGCATTCAAAAGCTAACAAGCACTACTACTCATAACATTTCCTCAATGTTGGCAGCTTGAACGATCCCGGTGCAAGCAACTCATACAGTGGTTTGTACAGATAAATATCAGGTTTTCAATAGTACTTCATATTGGGGGAAGGGGGCATGAAAACATGTCTGTCCCCTAGGAGAACCATGACAGAAAATTATTGAGAATCGCTGGTCTAGTCCAACCCTTGATTAATTCATTAAGCCAGGCATGTCCAAAATGCAATTTGGGGGGCCATTTGTGGCCCGCATCTTGAAAAAAGGAAAGCATTAAAAAAGAAAAAGTAAAAAATATATACATACCGCACCCAGAAACAGTGAAAATATTAACACTGATGTATTTTAATATACCATTAATATCTGGCCACTGTTCATCTCTGCTTTTTCCTAATAATTACATAGCTTTTTAAATGCTTATTGCTCTGTTTAATATACACTATTTGCACTCCAGATCAGTAATGCATTCATTAATACTTATACAGGTAATAATGAAAAATAATACACTTTGGCACCTACAAGACAAAACTGGCATGCAGGCTTGTTAATCTTTAAATACAGAACATATAACTCTATAGCATAGTTTAGCAACGCTCGTGTAAATGGGCTGGTTTTAGCCTGGTTGGAAAATGAAAACTATCAAAATGGCTCCTGCTCCCTTTAACGTTTCAGTATGCAGCTCTCTGTGGAAAAAGTTTGGACACCCCTGGAGGTCTGTCTTTTTCACTTTTGCTCTGAAACAATCTGTACTACTCTGAGGTCACCATTTTAAATGGCCTCATAATGGCTTACAAAATGCAGCCTTTGGCTTTGAAAGGTCTTCAGACATCACTTGGGGGTCATTGAGTTCATACATGACAGCAAAGGATACAGTAGTTTCAAATGGTCTGATAATCATTGTAGCCAAGATTATAAATAATGTCTCCCAATTCAAACTCAAATTATTTGGTTTCTTAAGCAAAGATGCACCCCTTGCAGTGATGCTCATAGGGACATCCATTAATAAAGACCACTTTGTTTTTATGAGCAGCATAGTGACAGGGGTGGGACCAGGGGTGCTCCTCAGCTGACAAAGAGCAGGTTTCAAGCCCATCTGCTGCTCAAATGGGCAAACCCAACAGAAAAGTGACCCTTCCCCTGCAGATATTAACTGGAAGGATGGTCCATTGTCTAGCTGAGGGTTGCTGCATTTAGTGTGACATCACTACCATGCCGGCTGCATCCTGAAGGAGCGCCTCCATAAAAGTCCTAAAAGTGCATCTCAACTGAAACAATATTCATTTATTCAAAGTCTGTCAGACAATAATATAATAAATATAAAAACAAATCCCAGTGATTTACTGACAAGATCATCAGATTGGAATAAAAGCCTGCATTCATCACCTTTGGTTTACAATGTATAACACTGCCTCAACACACAATAAAACATTTTACAAACATGATGACAAAAAGGTGAAGTTGAATTACTGGCACTTGGCATCAACTGACGCCAATTTGTTCCTTCATTTCTACCTCTAATTACCAACTCCATTTCACACACACACACACACAAGTAAAAATAAGTCAAACATCCCCCTGTACAGTCCCAAAACTATTCTGGAAAAGATTCCAGGTGCCTACTTTCAAAAAAAGCCAGTCCCTAGTCCCACCCAAAAGCGGACTCACCTGCGCGGCTGCTTGCACCGGTGATGAGAGTGTGTATGTGCGGGGGGAGTGTCAGAGTGTGTGTGCCTGCGTGTCGATGCTACTGCAGGAAAAGCTCCAAGCCGCTTTTCTGCTCCCTTTGTCTGCCAGTCGCTGGCTGCCTGCCTCACCGGGGCAGCCGCCGGGTCCTAAAGTCGGCCATTTCCGGGCACGCCCACTTTGGACAATGAAATGAGTGCCAGACAAAAGTAGGTCATTAGCTTCACACCTCGTATGAAACACATTTGAGACAAGATGTCTGGTAATGATGTCCATGACTTTAGACCAACTTCAAGACAACTTTTTCAGTTTTGTCGCATACATTACAGACTTAATTGAATGAATGTGTGTAATTGACTATTGATTAATGGCATCTAAATGGGGTGGACTACTTGCCAGCAAACAGAAGAGGTACTGTTGGTTCTGTCTCATCTAAAGAAAAAGAAGGCAATGTCAGCTAATAGGGCTGACAAGGACACCACGTGGCAGCGAGATCAAGACGGACGGCGGCTTTGTGTTTTGCTGCGAGTCATTTCTTGAATTAATAGCGATTCTCACCTTCACTACTGAATAGGTTGCACTTGCCATTTTCTTTGGCTCCATGTTGGGTTATTTTGCAGCTGTGATCAATGAGAAAAGCAAATATATTAGGTGAGAAACACTATTGAATTGAAGTGGCAAAACACAAAGGTCTAAATGTTCATTTATCCTTTTCATTTATAATTTATATGCATTTTGAATTGTTTGTTTGCATATAAATCTATAACTGCAAAACTATCAAAATACATTTTGTGTTTTTGGCTGTCTGGAAGAGATTACGGTCGTCCCCCACCACTTGGCGGTTTGAATTTCTCAGCATCACTCTCATTTCATCCAAAATATATTCATTTCTAAATCATGCTGTTTTGTGGTTTAATATGACCTATCATTTGTCAAAAATATGATAATTGAAGTAAACTTGTGTTTACTTCAAACTTTAAGTGTTTTCAAGCATAAAAATGGCTAACTGAGCTCGCTAGGTGTCAGTAAGGTTACAAAAAAACCAAACTTGATCACCAGAACAACAGGCTTTTATTGCAAGTGTGGATGATCTCACAACGCCACAATAATCCCTGACAAAAAAATATGTCACTTCCTGTCTACCCATGACTCAGCTCCCCTAGGAAACACATTAATAGCGACACACACCAGCACAAGTCCAAACTACGTCTTAGATTGCTTATATACTCTGATTACATAGGTCTCATTGCAACGATGGTTCTTGTTATTGAGTGACCCACCGGCGTAAGTAAGACAAAAGAATATAATTTAAAAACTCCTCCATCGCCTCTTCCTCCCAGCTTTACTCTTCAACTCAGCTGTTATCACATTGTGCTGCCTCTACTATGCATGTCACACATAGCTCTAATGCACTGTGACCATCGCCCTCAGTGCTGCCTCGCCCGTCCGCCTTCTGTGCGACAGAGGGGCAGAGGACACATGAGTATCGATACAATATGGAGGAGCGTTGAGGGTGGGAGGCAGCAGATTTGGATTTTACACTCTCAGCTGGATGCTTTGTCATGAGCTGCACCTCTGGCCATAAGTAGACATGAAGGACACAGGGGAGCCAAGTGGGCTCTAATTTCCTTTCTGTTATAAAATATATGTTTTAAATAGAGAGCAGGAAGGTTTCCTGACTTGTAACAGATATTTATCCCAGAATATTACAATTTACCGCACAATGATTCATTGAAGGGGGTGTACTGTATGAAAACTTTGTTGCATTTCTGCTCCTGACCATACAGCATAAAGCAACAGGTCATAAAATTCTAATCATCCTCCCCAAGAGGTGAAGAACAAAACGTCAGAGCATGATGTTTGTCCCAGCTGGCCGACAAAAGTTGTAAAGTGATACTCATAATAGAAGCATACAGAATTCCATGTGAATATCCAACCACATGCACTAATGTGTGGATAGAAACCCAAATGGACACACAGCCAGCTTCCCTCAGTGCGTGTGTGTTGGACGTGATGATGAGTTGGAGCATGGTGGCAAAGGCAGCAGCAAGAGAGCACAGTGATATCTTCAGCACTGCATGCTTGACTGCATGATAAGCATAAGCGGCACACAGCTGGTGTCTGCAGAGAGGGGTGGGGTCGGCCGGAGATGGCTGGAGTTGGGGGTTGCAACCATGGCGACGGATGGAGGAGAAAGTAAACAGATGTCCACAAGCTGGCAAGACAGGCTGAGGGTCACCAAGAGCCAGTTGGACATCCAGGAAGACAAGTAGGACTTCACATGTAGGATATTGGATGGTGTCTAGCAGTAGTGATTGCTTTAAGACTGCAAGGGGAGCTCAGCTTCCCCTAAAATGTCCCAAGAATGCGGTGAACTATGTACTGCTGTGTGTACCTTCACTAAGTATGTGATAGAATACCTTCACCTTTTGTTCAGAATCAGCGACCTATCACAGGTAACTGACACGACTTCCTTCTCATTCATCCCCGCAGTACCACGGCGTTTATTCACAGTCCGATGCTGAGCGTCTACTGACATTGATGGGGAAGCTTAGAGTGGGTTGTTCCACTGCATAAACTTATTGGATAAATCCTGGGCTTTGTCCCTCCCATCGGACGCAGACGCTCAGCTTCTGCAAGATGATTCGATGATCTGTCTGAGGCGGAATCTCCTATTGGAAATGAGAGGATGAGAGAATAAAATGTTTTCATTCCGTTGTTCAAAGCAAATCTGGAGACTTTACTTTTTGATCCCGAGCAACTTTGTCTTGTCTACGACTAGAAACAGAGGGTAGCGTTCACATATACAGTATATAAATAAACAAACACATTTATGATGTAGACCCGAAAAAATGAGCTACCCCTCCTTGATTGACGAGCAGTAGAGATTGGATTTATGACTTGTTGAGGGGAGCCCTATCTTGGTGAGCTATTCTTTCAAAGAGCCATTCAAAAAACTCGCTCATTTGGATCGTTTTTAGATTACGTTTTAAGAAGCCAACCTAGCCTAGACTCATTTTAACTGGGAAATAATCACTGGCAGGTACAGAATTTAGATATCCCACCAATATGAGTTTGAATTATTCTGCAATATTGATTATAACCTTATGTGTGAATTAAATCCGATCTTGATTCACTGTAATATTCCACAGGGTGGCACCATATCACTCTGCTTTGACAGTGACATCACTGTTTTGAATAACCCTTTGTACAAATTCCATGTATGTGTGTAAACCATGACTGCAAGACGTATAGACATTAAAAAAACACTGCAGGCTACAAAAAACTACTTTATTGCAAAGATTTACAGAACAACAAAACATACAAACAAACTTTACAAACTGTAGACTGGTGGACTGTTCTGGGGTGGGATTGTGTTGCTCTGTAAAAAAAAACCTATGGATGACTCCTGACCTGTCTTTGGGTTAATTTCATATCTAAGCACCGCACTGGGCTGCACGCCTCTCAATGTAACTGGGAAAAAAAGAACGGCTCCCAGCCGCGACGGATTGTTTGTAAACATTACAACACTAACCAGCAACCGTCACTGCTGTCCAGCAAACATATTTGACTGTTTTAGTTGTGTATGATAAGCCTGGTGGCACCAAACCAATACATCTCAATCCTCGCCATGATCCTAATTACCGTCCCTTTTCTTGTTTGCTCCAAGCTGACCTCATGAAACGATGCGACATTGAGGATGATGCGCTGGGAAAGCTTCCATCTCAGCAGTCCCAACGCATTCATCATCACCTCCCTTAAAGGCCAATTCAGCGTTCTTGCAGACTCACAGCGGCAGACTCGAGGAAACAGACCAAAGCATCCCGCAGCTCAGTGCCCAACTGGCACGAAGGAGACAGCGGTATCGTTGCATCCATCAACACTCAATGTCAGTGCGACCTTGAGGAAAGCTCTCAAATTCCAGCTGCTGGGAGGTTGACTTGCATGCTTGAAACACACCGACACAAGGAGCAGACTTGCAGCGTAAGGTGTTTTGTAGAATGGCACCCCACAGTTTATTGAAAGGAGCACATTTGCTTTGGTCAAGTTCTTCTAGTGCAATTCTGCGTACTAATTACACTTTCTGTGCATGCTTTATTTTATGTGCACGTATTATTGTTTTATTCCGCATTTGTCTGGTTTTCAGATTTTGCTTCAGCTGCTATTGATTGGCAGTCTTGCTACTTCAAACCGATTGTCTGCAGCTGGGAGATTCCGGTTCTGTCTTTCATGCTCCAAGGATGCACTTGATTGGGCTGCTTCTACTTTTGGACATTTAATAGTTGTTGCGTCTTGTAGTAGTATGCCCAGTTGATTCCTTGCCATCCAACCTGGCCCTCTGTTTGTCTTTGTTTCATCATTGTAAGCTGTTGTGCACCATTGTGTGTGCTTTCTGCTCCCTCCATTGTAGTCTGTGTGGTAGTTTGTGTGACTCGCATTAAAAATACTATAACTATTTTCCGCCTCACACCTCTGCACATGGTGTTCAGACCTACACAGCACATGACAGGACTATTTTCCAACTATTTTAAGTAGGTCTCAGGTGTCACACATTAGTGTATTTTAAGTGTGTTGTCTTGAATTTAGACAGTCAAACTTGCCAATTTGTATGTCGTTAAATTTATTTCTAATTGTCCACAGTGTGTGACTCCAAGAGGCGCTATGTTTGCACCGCAGGACAAAAAGACACAAATGTTAGCAACACTAGCAAAGCTGTGTGAACTACAGTGCTAATATTGAAGTCACATTTTAACAGCAACATAATGCCGGGTTAGCCTTTCTGCTGAAGAAAAACAAAATCATCAGACTTTCAGCTCCAACCTTTATTTTAAGATGTGTAGTGAAGCCTGCTTTTTTGCTTGCGCAGACCTGTCGTTTGTGAAGTGGTGGGTGTACATACGGGCCATACGCATCGAGCTGCGGGCTGGTCATAATGGCCATGAGGAAAGAGATTCTTCTTAAGTGAGTGTTTGTGGAGCAAACTAGTGAGGCAGATGACTTTTCTTATAAACAGGCACACTTGTTACTGTTACAAAATCATTAATGGCTCAATTTTACATGAAAGAGGATATTTAATGCCTAAAGTAGTGTTTATAAAGCACCTCTCTGCCCTCTATCCATGAAAAGATAGGATTACAGTAAAAGGCTGCGATACAGCATAATTCATAATTTCAGGTAAGAGATGCTCAGGTTGGGCTTGCGCTCTAAGGAGAGCAGTAAAAAAGCCCTCATCGGTTACCATGGAATCCTATTCACAGCCAGCCTTGAGAGGATTATTGAGAGCCTAATCATCGGCAGGAAAAGATGGAGGCAACAAAAGGATGAGGTCAGGTGATGAGTAGTTTGTCAGGAAGCTTCCTGCGTGGTAACTTTGGCCAGCATCATTCACGCTCTTGCTGAATCACAAGTGTGTCACCCTCGTTTTACACTTTTATTTTTACATTGTTCTCCTACATTCCCAGAATGCTTAGTGAGTCACCCCGACTGTGTTAGCATGTGGGAGGCTTTAAAACATGGCGGATGAGAGCTATAACAGGAGGATTGTAGGTGGGCGCGGGAGACTTAAGCGGAGGATCACAAAAAAAGTAAATCATGACCAGACTTTTCTCTGTCTGCTCTTTTAAATCACCATGTGGGGAGTCACTGCTGTGCCATCGCAAGAAGCTTTGTCTGCATGGAGGATTTTCTAATGAGGGGCTTTTTGGAGGAGGATGACAGGCCGCTTTGCCTGTCCTGTCGATGAGGAGGAGCATTTCAAGGAAATGAGCAATGTGCTCTCTATGGATATGCCTAATACTACACCACCACCCCCTACTCTGATGCCCTGCTGGTATCTTGGCAGCACCATTAAGACGTGCAAGTCTGAAACTCCCATTATGTCAAAGATACCGAAAACCTCTAATTTAGGCTCCAAAATGAGCGGGGGTAAAACTGGGCCAAAAGCACTTTGCACTCGATATTAAGAACACCTTCATTTGTGGAGCAAACCACACCATTAGGTACACCCTCACAATTGAATGCAGAGTAAATATTCAGCTTTGTACATTTTTTTTGAATTTCCAGTGGACAGTACAGCTATACTCTATACAAGCTGTACACTAACTACTCTAAAGTGTGTCCAAGTTTCATTTTCACACTATTTTCCCTTGAGTAGTTGTATTAACAAGGTTGCTGCATTCCGGGCTGTACTTTTTTGAGCTACTGTATTTTATGTATTTTTACATAAAAACAAGCACTGTCACAAAGATTAGGTTCTCAACATAACACGATAACAGTAATACTAAAAAACACAACTGACTGTAGTACTGTAAAATAAAGAGAGGGGATAAGTTCTTTCGTACTCTATGACGTCAGAATTTTCTGTCGGGATTATAAATAGGGCGAAAAAGCGTCAACACAACCTGGAACGGTTGAACACTGCCATCTGCTGGAGCATTAGCACATTACAACAACAGCCAATCGTTCTTAAAGTGACAGTTGATAGTTTTCCCAACTTTACAAAGATATGGAATGTCATATCGTTTCGGACCATCGTGTATTGAGATTAAACCCGAAATACTACATTATAGTTCAAAGCGAAAGCAGTATTTCTATTTTTATGGCTTTTCTGTGACTCCGATGGACTTTTTTAGCTCAATCGGCGCTCTAACTTCCCTTTTCCAAAATAAAAGAACTGACTGCGATTGCACATAGCTGTGTAAAGATAATACATTGTCCACACTGAAGGTTGCTCAAGCGTAACACTCCGCTCTAAAGTTAACTTTAGCAACAATTAAAAAACAGTCGTGTATTTTTCGCACAACTCTTAATTTTTAAATTCCCTCTTACCGGATGTCTGCGGTGGAGCTTTCCGAACGCGTCACTCAGGCAAGCAGGGAGTGAGTGTGAGTGTATGGGTTGTGTGTGATGGTGGCAGACTCCACACAGGCACGGTGCACCTCCGGTTCTTGTCCCCCGCGTGACGAGCCCACGGCGGCGCGCGAACAGGCCATCATGTCCGTGGACGACGTGTACGTGCTGCGACCCTTCAAGCTGATCGCTCTGCTGTGCGTCTTCTTGGCTCTGTGTCTGGACCTGGTGGCTCTGCTCAGTCCAGCCTGGGTCACCGCCGAGCACTTTTCCCTGTCTTTGTGGGAGTCTTGCTCCCAGTCCGAGGCGAGGCGGCCGGACGAGGACGCTTCGTGGAGCTGCTTCTCCACCCTCACGTCTGGTCAGAATGGTTATGGTTTTTATTATTGTAGCTCATTGTTGCCTTCAAATGCGCTGCTTTTGCTACCAGGATGCCCTCCACGTATTTAGAGGCAATATATTTGCATACTGTACATTTCTGTGGGTTTTTGGAACTTTTTAACATCCTTCATATGGAACTTTGGTAATAAATAGATTTACGTTTGTTTCCTACCCATTTACATTTTTATGCAACACCAAAATATCATTCTAATTATGTCTAAATTAAAAAAAAAACATTTTCACTGTGTAGCTTCCAGGGTAAGTTTCCTGCAAATAATAAAACAACTTAATTGTGTGAATACTGTTTTTTGTAACTTGTTGTTACTGTCACTTTGTTGCTGATAGCCTGTTGCTACATTTCATCCCCATAATAAAAAAAAAAATCATAATTAGATTAACTGGCGACCAGTCCAGGGTGTACCCCGCCTCTCGCCCAAAGTCAGCTGGGATAGGCTCCAGCATACCCGGAACCCTAGTGAGAATAAGCGGTATAGAAAATGGATGGATGGGATAATTATGTCAAGATTTCTAACAAGATTTTGTAAATAATTTTAATATTAACTTTAAAATATACATGATGTTAAGTTGGTTTTAAGATGTAAGTTGCCCACATTTGCCTCAGTTAATCATAAATCACTTTGAAATTAAAATTGTTATACACTTGGCAATCAGTCCTGATTTATTGTCAAGTAAACTTTACTCTAAAAGAAAATAAAACAATTATGTCAATATTCCAAATGAGTAATAATGTCTTTTCAATATCAGTATAAAAAACAACAAATCATTTCCACCTTGCTTTACATTTTTGTGTGCCAGTTTTTGATTGAAAAGATATCATAATTCTGTAAGTATCACACAAAAAATACATATTTTCAATTATTTGTACAAGAGCTCACAGTGTTGATCATGCAATGAATCCTGATATAATCAACAAAACACAGTATTGCATGTTATGGCACAAAAATGTCACATTATTGGCAACAATGTACTTGAAATCATTGTTTTATTCACAAATGCATTGTATTTATTATTTCAGTTTGTTTTAGGTATTGAGATGACTTATCATCGTAACGGTAGTCCGCAAATAATGAAACATGTTTGGTCAATATAACAACAGCTTCACACACAATGGGGTGTATGGCAAACAAGTGCAGTATGCTGATTCATGAGCAGCGAGGGAAAGAGTGTGAATAGAATCAGTGATGATATTTGCTTAACAGCCAACAAGGTAGTCACCATGTGAATCATATGAGCAACAATATTAATATTGATTTTTATGTTTACATTAGGACACAAGCCATCCTTTGTGTTCTTGCGGTCTTTTTAATCCCACCATGCCACACACACACACACACACACATCCCATAAGGAAGGCTTTCACTGGGTTTGTAGAGACACGTGCACGTCTTCAGCAAGGCACGAGCCCAGTGGGTTGGATGTGGTCAAGCACAAAGGCCACATGACTGCTGTGTTTACAGTCTGTTAGATGTCATATGCTCACTGTTTAGCATTATTGGCCATTTAAGGTCATACCTGTCAAGGTCATTTAAGGAGTTTTAATGGATTTTGAATATAATAGAACACTGTGTGTCTATAATCTGCGATATGTTTGGTCGCCCGCCCCTACCACACACACGTCACAAAGAATGTAAAGGAAACAAGGCTGTGGCCCACACTCTCATGTTGTGGAATGTGTGAGGCTGAATGGGAGGTGGGTTTGTCGCTTTTGAGTGTCTGCAGATCCCGTTAAAGCAACAGCCGTGGGGCGGTGTCGGGGTTAGTGGGCTACTTGACCAACAGGCACCAGGAAAGGTGCACACCCCACTCTTAGCTCCAAAAGTCCATAAATTCCACCTCATCTTTGGACTTGGTTCCTCAATGGCAGATACAGAAGACTGAACTGCGTGTCAGTGATGTTGTGTTATGAACGTAGACATATGAGTTGTGGTGAGAGGGTGTGGATCAAAATTCAAACCATGTGATGGAAGCAAAAGTACCTCTTGAAGGATTAGCCTTCTGCTGACTGCCTTATTATTCAAATGCTTTGTTATCAGGGCTTCGTTTCTCCCCTCCTGATGACAAATGAAGCTCTCTGAGAAGAATCCCGATTGTTCAGCACATCCAATGCAAATGTGTCTGTAGAGCTTCTCCTTTCTCCCGACAATGGCAAGTGGGGGGCACACAACAAAGCAAACAATTACTTTCGCTATTTAAAACTAGGCTCAATATTTTAGAAGCTTTAAGTCAAGATGTTTCTTCCAGGAAAGTACACTTTATGGCAGTGGTTCTCATTATTTGGTGCCGTGCCCCAATAGGGGACAGACATTTTTGAGAACCCGTAAGGGTTTATTTGTTTATCTGTACAAACCACTGTATGTGCTGCTGGCATCCAATGTTCAAGCATGAATTAAGACACTAACAAAGACATTTTGTGAGTATAGTGACCCCTGCCTCAGGGCCCTCCCCATTATTTGAGGAGCACTGCTTTATGGACAAGAGGAAGTGAACATGAAATAAACGTTGCTTCCACATTTACAGCTAGTCTGTGGGATGGGAGAACAACAAAGGTGTTTGGATGTGGATAACATTATTGGCTCCCCAAACATCTTTTTGCTATAGAATTCACATTTAGGAAGTCCCTTTTTTGTTTTTTTTATTTATAGTGTGTTCATGACGCCACCATAAGAAAGATACTGAGCAAAAACGGCTTGCTTGGAGTCCCAAGAAGAAAACCACTGCTGAACATAAGGAACAAAACATTAGGCTCATCTCAATTTTGTCAGAAAACGTCTTGATGATCCCAAAACCTTGGGGAACATATTTTGTGGTCTGACGAGACACAGGTTGAACTTTTTGGAAGGTGTGTGTCCTATTACATCTGGCGTAAAAGTAACGCAGCAGAAAAAGAACATCATATCAGAGTACAATGTGGTGGTGGTAGTGTGACGGTCTGGGGCTGTTATGCTGCTTCGGAACCTGGAAGAGTTGCTGTGGTCAATGGAACCATGAATTCTGCTGTCTGCCAAAAATCCCGAAGGAGAATGTCCGGCCATCTGTTCATGACCTCATGCTGAAACCAACTTGGGTTCTGCAGCAGGACAATGATTTAAAGCACACTAGTAAGTCCACCTCTGAATGGCTGGAGAAAAAAATGAAGACTTTGGATTGGCCTAGTAAAAGTCCTGACCTCAATCCTATTGAGATGCTGATGGTTGACCTTAAAAATGCGGTTCATGTTTGAAAACCTTTCAATGTGGCTGACTGACAGCATTCTGCAAACATGAGTGGGCCAAAATTCCTCCACCATGCTGTAAAAGACTCATTGCAAGTTATCACAAATGCTTGATTGCAGTTGTTGCTGCTAAGGATGGCCCAACCAGTTATTAGATTGAGGGGGCAATCACCTTCTCACACACGGCCATGTAGCTTTTTTCTCCTTTAATAATAAAAAAGTTTTATTTAAAAACTGCATTTTTTGTCCAGTTGCGTTGTCATTGACTAATATTTAAATTTGTTTGATGATCTAAAACATTGAAGTGTGTCAAACATGCAAAAAAAGACATTTAGAAAACCCTTTTCAGTGGATAGTAAATCTACATTATACTGCTGTACTATGGTCCCGTGAGTAGATATGCCATAATGAAAATGTTTGTTGAAGCATGAGGGGTGTACTCACTTTTGTGACATACTGTATTTTTTACTATGGAGTAAAAAGTTCAAACAAAAATAGTATGGATAAATATGTCTCAAAAGCCAACACAACACAAATGTTGTTGTATGTATGATAATAACCATGAAATATGTAATAATTATATGATGCACAAATACATTTTACCAGTGACATGTGGTCAGGGGATGCAGGTGAGACAAAAAAAACCAAATAATAATACCATAAACATTCATATTTGTCTGTTTGTAGTATACATGTATTTTATGTATGATTCATATTGTTTTGAACATTTTCTTCAGTACAGATTGCATAATTTGCACATTTTCTGATCGAATACCAGGCAGAAAGCCAAGATGCCTGTATCTTTTCTAGGCATAGGGCACAAACCCTGCCTACCGTCTAGCGCACTCTGTGTGGTACGAGTTGGATCTTGGCGCTGCATTGTGGAAATGGCCAAAAAATACAAAATCTACTCCTGAATGGATAAATTTGCACAATGTTAATGAAATGCTGTCATCAAGGAGCATTTGTGTGGACCGCTCAATCATGGCAGAATCTCCTCACAAACACTAACCCGCCCCCCAACGAGCTAAACAGGCCAAAGCAGCCACCGAAACACTTGGTCCATGAAAAAGCTTTGAAACTCACCTCTTACTGAGATTAGTTTAACAGAGCATGCTAGTGCGGCTCTTTATGCATGACTCAAGCTGTATGAGTGTGTTTATGCCATGTTGTGTTTCACCGCTTGTTAATGTAAGAGAGCGTTTTAGGATGCCCACTGTTTTGCAAATTCTGCGTGAAATAAAGACAGGAGGCGCATTTCTTAAATTTGCTGTGAATTATTGGCATAATAGCAGGCCGTTATTATGATGATAATAATACATAATTATCATACCTGTTGTGAGATCATTTAAACCTGCAATAAAAGCCTCTGAGGTGTCTCTGAGGTCTGGTTCTTGTCTCATCAAAAAATTACTGACACCTAGTGACCAATGTAGAATACTACATTCACAATTAGAATGTGTGTTTTTACTAATAGGGCACAAAACAGAACGATTTATTAATGTTAATGTAAAATTGTGATAGAGTGAAGCTGCAAATTTCAAACCGTGATGTGGTGAGGGACGATTGTGCTTACTGATTACTTACCCAAAAAGCACACTCTCTATAGTGGTAAAATAAGTGGAAAAGGTTAAAAAAAATGAATTATGAAACATTAGGGGAAAAAATTAAGACAGAATTCCATCCATCCATTTTCCTCCGCTTATCCGAGGTGGAGTCGCGGGGGCAGCAACCTAAGCAGAGAAACCCACACTTCCCTCTCCCCTGCTACTGTGTCCAACTCTCTGAACATAAAAAAGCATTTCATAGGGCCTTATTTCTGTCGCCAATGTATAATGTTGCAGAAAAACATGTCAGTAGGCCCTGTCCCCTCTCCATTATGTGTATTTGAATCATTTTACTGTCTTTTAGTTAAGCTGTCTGGCGGTTAACTTGTTTACACTTGTTTGACTTAAAATGTCGACTATGGAGTTATCAAAGGCTTTTGTTTCAGCCTGCCACTAATTAATGTCCATGATATGTTATGGAAAAAATGGTTTTGCAATTAGAACAACGTGGAAGTCGAAGAGCAGCTTGTGTTTAACTTTGGCGATCACAGACATTTATGTAGTAAACGTGTTTTGTCAGTCAAAATGACCGACCATAAGGAGCTCGTATTATGTAATGCTTATTTAAACGTGTCAAAACTCCAAAGAAATGATCAGAAGTAAAGTAATCAGCATGACGCCCACTTTGCGGTTTATGTAAGAAGCAACGGCTCAGTAGTGGGACAGGTTGTGTAGCGGATCTAATGTTATTCCACGTGTGTCGTCCTGCAGACTGGCAGATTGCCACCTTGGTGCTGCTTCTGGCCGGCGCCGTGGCAACCCTGGTGGCCTTTTTGGTGGGACTCATTTCGCTGTGCCACGGGACGCAGAGAAAACACTACCGCACGGTGGCCGTGTTCCTCTTCACTGCAGGTCAGTCTTGTCTCCTTCCTGTCGGTCACATTCATTCTTTTCTGATTTTGGATGCCAAGTTGCACAAAAAGCAGAAAGACGGCAAGTCCACCCTCACCAGAACCGCAAGCGTTTCCACGCAGACAGGCTTTGATTTGTTCCAGAGCTCATAAGAAATGAAAGCTGTCGAAGGAAAGAAGCAGCGGTGCGTTGCTTGAGCTCATTTCTTCTGTGGTGAGCAGCCCAGGGGCCCGCTTGGCCAGCGGGCCAAGAAAAAGGCAGCCGCAGAATTTGCAGCAATACCAAACAAAATGAAGTCACGTAAGGAAAGCAAGAGCAGAGAAGGGAAATGGTGACAACTGTGTCCATTCTTAAAACCTATCATTAAAAGAAATGGTTTAGTTTTCAGACACTATTTGGGAAAGTTGCTATAAACAGACTTGTGCCTTTGGATCTTATTGACTTGAACTGGTGTTGGAACACCAACCCCTTAACAGCCACTTGACTTGTGCCAGTTTCCATTATGGAACTCTGTTATGTAAGCATGCACATTGTAAATAACCCTCCTACATGTGCAGTCCAATAAACATTTGACCCTTTTATGATTACGATAATATATTAAATACACGGTGATGGTGTGTTTAAAGACTCATGGACATTCTGAAACCCATAAATATTGAAGGAGCTTGGCGTTCAAACACAATTTGTTCCAAATGTTCATTTTGCTAAGAGAAATGGAGGTAAAACATATTTAATTCAATTAATTGGGTGCAGGAGTTGTTGACAGTAATCCCTTCTTTATTGAAGTTAACTGGTTCCAGACCCAACCATGATGTGGTCGGGTGAATTTCTTGTTTAGAAATAAATATTTATGTAGTTATGGCAAGGCGTGTTTATCATCGTCTAATTATGGTTAACACGATTAGAGCCCGATAGAAATGATATCCATATCATCACCTTTATACTGTATTCATACAACCCAAAATAGTAGATTCCCATCCACTCATCTTTTATGCCGCTTATCCTCCTAGGGTCTTAAGTGTATAGAGTCTCTCCTAACTGACATCAGGCGAGAGGCGGCGTACTCCCTGCACTGGTCGCCAGTCAATCGTAGGGCACGTATCGACACACAACCGTACACACTCCCATTCATACCTACGGGCAATTTATAGTCGCCAATTACCTAACTTAACATGCATGTTTTTGAAATGCGGGAAGAAAGCGGAGTACCCAAAGTAAACTCACGCACACAAAGGGGGAATATGCAAACTCCACGTAGAGATGACAAGCAGCAAACCCCGGACTATTATTTCAAACAATCAATAGTATATTTAGTACATTCGTTTGGACCACTAAAAAGCTTGAGGTTGAGACTTGCCTATGAAAGAGGAGGACAATAACTTCCAAATTGAAAATGTTACAGTTACAATGTTCATTTTTTCAAACAAGACTGCCCCATCGAGTATACTGTACATCAGTACCAAATCTTACTCTAAAAAAGTACCTCACCAAGAAAAACTTTTGTATTGGGGATTTACCCAAAAGATTTTGTGGTGTTTTTGATATGAATCAACCTTCATTGACTTGGAGACTAGTTGCGCTATTTTGGAGAAAAATGGATGTACTTTTAATGAATCTGTGGTTAAAGGAAATGACAAACTATGTCACATTGGAAAAACCGACTTGCGTTACCCGAGGGAGGACAGAGGACTCTGATGTGGGAGCTTTTACAATGTCACCTACACTATATGGAGTTGTGTGACGTGTGTAGTGTAAAAAGACGGGGGAGAGGGGCATGATGCTGGTATAATGGTGACAGCTTGACTGGAACTGGAACTGATTCAATGTAATTCCATGATTACCTATAGAGAAAAAATATGAATTCTAAATCTAACCAAAAGGGAGGTTTTACTTGTATTTATTTTGTGACACACGCGGTGAACACTGACACTTTTATGATGATGTAGACAGACAGCGACCTTATTTATTGTGACACGGATGCAGCAAAGGTCTGGCGGAAATGTGTTTCATGCGAGGAACAGTTTTTAATGTAAGGTTCAGTGGGATTGGCAGGGATCTTTGTCCTTGTTGGCCCTATGAAAACATGAGGCATAAAGGCCCAGTGTGTGCAGTGGACTTAATGGTTGTACCACTGCCTGCTAGCCATTTACTGAAAAGCATGGCAAGCCACTGTTATCCCTTCCTGTGTGTAATTGCTCTAAGAGCCCGCTGGGAATAAGGAGCGCACTCTTTCACACGCGCACGGTGCATAGCCGGAGCAGGAACGGAGCATTTTGGACCCCCGTTAAATGCCCCTTGGCCGGGCCTGTGTGGTATTTATTTTCTGTTCAGAAACATGACCTCAGCTCGGTCCGGGCTCCATCGACACGGCTGCATTCTTGTGGGCCGCCGCTGGCTCTGCCGCTCCGCGTGGGAGGAAGGAAAGGCGGAGAAGAAGTCACACGAAGGTCCTCAAGAGCCACAAAGCCTTCACTGAAGGAAAGTGACGCCCAATGGTGGAAGCTGGCTTTTGTGTCAAGGTCAAGACAGTATGTACCCTGACTGGGCCTGCTGTGCAAAGGATATGTAAATATGTTTCTGACGGCTCTATTCCAAAAAGATGAATTATTTCACCCTTAATAGTTGTTTGGTAGCAAACTTTTCGGAGTTGTGACGTGGTAGTGAAAATAACATTACATTTTGGTGCAAGTCTGGATATAATGCTGATAAGACCAAAAACATTTTTTCTTTCTTTGCCAAATTGAAGTGACGTGATGGTGCCACCCCAGCTATGTGTCCGGCAGACAGCAGGGTTGAGTATCGTTTACATGGGGGATGTCCAAACTTTATATACAGCAAAGTCACAATGATGAAGAAATGATTTGGAATTAATACAGTGGTGCTCAGTTATTTTCATGTCATAGGTCAAGGTCCAGTTCTGTGTGTGTCCCTTGTTGTGTTGAAAAGCCTCACAGCATGAGGGAGGAATGATCTTCTCAGTCTGTCAGTGGACCAGGACAGGGATAGTAATCTGCCACTGAACCTGCTCTTCTGTTGGGATATGGTGTTGTGCATTTGAAGATACTGGTTGTCCATGTTGGTTGGTTTTATGAACATTCTCTTTTTGTTTATTATCTGTTATGAGATTTTTGAACTGTGGTCTTTTCATCAGCTGTTGAATGATCCGCTGATTTTGTCTCATTCCGGCCTCTTCTTTTTTCATTTTGAAGCTCTACTTAGAACCTTCTAAAGAGCCGACAGTGCAAAATGTAGTCTTCAAATTTTGAGCAGGAGTGTAGTAGCCGTTAGCCAATATAAACAATCAATATTATAAATGTGAAGCTTTTCTTTTTAATTTGTAAGAATATTTAATCATTTCCATTGTGTACAAACCAAATTGGGGATGTCATTAAATGTCACAAATATCTTTAAAAGGCATGTTAAAATAATATCGTATATTTGTGTGTGTGTGTGTGTGTTGACTTTGGAATGTACAGCATATGCAAGCTACACATTTTTTGATCTGATTTGTATTTCCCCCCCCCCCCCCCAGTTGTGCTGCAGGTCTGCGCTCTGATCTTGTACCCCATCAAGTTCATCGACGGAACGGTCCTGCAGACGTATCACGAGTTCAACTGGGGCTACGGCCTCGGCTGGGGAGCCACCATCTTCATGCTGGGCGGAGGAGTCCTCTTCTGCCTGCGGACGGACATATATGAGGACGCCATGTTCTGATACAGCCCTCTCCCTAACCACACACATCTATAACTTTGTACAAAGACCTTTCTCAGCCCTCTTGGTTATTTTTAGTCTGAAGACCTAAACTAGGCCAGGGCTGTTTGAATAGAGACCCCCCTCTCACTCCCACCCCACTGAGTCTGACCAGTATCTGGATGGGCACGAGTTGCTGGACATTTCCACTGCACTGCTGTCCGCTGTTGTACAAGCAGGACAGTCTGCTGTACATTTAAAGGCACCGGTGTACTGCCATGAGTTTTTTCTTGAAGGCTTTCACAAGTAGGGTAGTAAAGTAAAGTATGTAAAGTAAAGTAAAGTATGTATTCATGGCACCGCTTTCCTCAAACATATCATAACTAGTATGGCAGCTTTTATATATGCTGGATATTTATATAGGTTGTTTGTCTCAAATAATGATCATGTAAATGTGTAAAAAGTGTTTCTACATGAAGGAAGTTGTTGAATTAAAACGTGTAGTTTTTGCAAGTGCTGAGTTTTTGTTGTATGCCGACACCTGAGCTTGACCCACATTTAAAAAAATCTTTTGCAAAATAATCACAATAACTGTTTTATTGTGCAGTCCATTTGGAAAGCTTTTCTACATTTGCACTGTGGTACCTCCTGTTGCAATAATTTGTTGCCGTAGGAAATAATGGTCATACAACTAATGTGCTCCAGACACCCTTAAATATTAACAAAAACTGAATTTTACATAAGATAATGAGAGTTTTACATGCAGAAAACAATGAAGGATGAAAGGATGGAACTTATTGTTTATCAATATCAGATCAATTACAATAGTGTTTCGCACCTTTTTCTTATCAAATTGCTGGTACATTATTTGCCCCCATGGTGGGTCATTCAGTAGTCACACCCAATTTAAAAAAAAGAAAAAAACAGTCTAGTTTGTTAAGTGCAATATCGTATGGAACATTTTTGACATACACCGACTTATACGAAAACAGGGGCAAAGTTTGGTTGCGTTTGCGTTAACTAGGCTGCACGTTGGGTGTGAAACAAAAGGCAAAGTCACACGTCTGCCTGGTGCGAAGCTTTCACTCCTGCAGCAGCTGCTTGAAAAACCTCAGCAGCTGTGAAAAGTGAGAACATGTTCACTTCTAGATTTTCACACGGGAACCAACACACACTGGGAAAATCCCCCATGTCTTCATCTATGCCGAGATTCTGCATTTGAGTTTTTTAGTGGTTTTCTTATAATAGCAATCTGAAACCTGAGCTGGTTGATGGACTGGTGGTGGCATAACAGGCGCTATTGCCGTGCATTATTTTGGGAATGAGGAAAAAAGAAGTACAGTACACTTCATGTTTAATATTTAGTTTCCTAATTCTGAGACATGTATATGTCTAGGTCAGGGCTCAACAGCTTTTTTTCCTGTGAGAGCTGTTGTGAAGCCAAAAGCTACTAATTTTTGTTTCTTCTTTTCATATCTTATTTTAACTCATACAAACGGAATATGCTTATTTTATTAACATAATGTTGGTATCCAGAGCTCACCTTCTGTATTTCAGAATGCATTTCTTTCTAGTGCTCTCACATTATTAACTGGAAACCTGAATGAATAGCAGGCTTGCGGGCGTCTCGTGGTCGTGGGGGGCTACCTGGTCACCCCTGGTCTAGATTCACTGCACACAGAGTGAAAAATTTAAGAAGGAATTTAATTTGATCTCATTTAGATGATGTTTTGTTAGTAAAACATTTTGACTTTAAAATCATTTCTTTAATAATTAAACTTTATGTTATTTGTCTCTTGATATAATCACTTTATTCTCCTGATATTTTGTCTTTATTACCACAAAATTACTTTACTTAAAAAAAAAATCCCATGTATGTTGTTTTTTTTTTTTAAGTTTTATTTGAAGTTTTAGAATAGGCCAAAAAAAAACCACTCACTAATTACATTTTGGACACCCTGCCTTAATATAAGAAGACTTAACTTTATGACAGAATGACAAAAACGGTAACAATTTTAGATTAAAATGGAAAATAATATATATATGACATACTGCAGATTGTGGGGGAAAAACGAATTTAATGTAAATACATCGAACATATATGCTAATCAAACAAAAAAATGTATTCGCTGTGGTGACCCCTGAAGGGATAAGCAGGGATAAGTCGAAAGAAAAAGAAGAAGCTATATACAGTATATATATATATACACACATACAGTATATACTGTATATATATGTGTGTATATATATATACATCTAACACCAGTTACAATTGGGACGGCTACTACTGCTGTATACCTTTTATGTGCTGTTTATATTTTGCACAAAAAAAGGTCTAAAATGTACTATTTATTAATATAATAAAGTGTAAGTTTACTTCATTGACTTTTAGATTGTACACCACTGCTAAACTACAACATTAATAAAAATATAGTGTAAATAAAGGATAAGCGGCATGAATGAAGAAAACTACTAATGTGCCAAGAAGGTTCCCATTCATTCTGTTAAAGAGCACTCTTCTGCCCTCTATTGGTCATATATATATATATATATATATATATATAATA
>QODF01000034.1:3664566-3682043 GCA_024372805.1 Oostethus manadensis | reverse complement strand
ATTTGATTTGGTGGTATTCTAAAAATTTGGTGCTGCTGATTCCATATTGGGAGGTGAGCGTATCAAATGACACAAACTTTCCTTCCACTATGATATTATCTAAGTGTTTTATCCCTTTGTTTTTCCAGAGAGAAAAGTTTATCATTCTTTTATTTTGTAGGATGTCAGGGTTGTTCCAGATGGGTGCCAGCTTACATGGATAGAGGGAACATTTGTTTATTTTAAGAAATTCCCACCAATTTATTTTTTTAATCGAGTTATATCATTAAATGTTTGTAAAAACATAAACGGAGTCTATGGAGAAGTACGCAAGACCTCTTCTGGTCTCAGACTGTTGCATTTATGTTTGTGTGGGAATTTTCTACCGTCCAAACGACTACTACTTTATTATCGTGATATTAGGACTACTTCTTTGTATTTGTATCTGTATACTTTGTGCCAGCAGAGGATGTACAGAAAAGAGGTTTGGCTCCAGCTATCAGCACAGTTTATAAATATCGAGATGTTCTTCCACGGTGCAGTAAATCTGGGGTAGAACAGTCCGGCGCCTAGGGACAGTAACCGGCCATGCCCTGCAACTTTTCACCCTGCAGGGACAGATTCCAGTTACTGAGCCAGGGGGACGGAGACAAGCTCCTTCTGAACTCTGAGGAGGGAAATAAATACATCTAATAAATCTAACATACAAATATGAAAACAAACATAGGTCTCTGAGCATGCAAATTTAAACTAGTTGTTGTAGCTTGTGCGTGATTAACAATCACAGGCAGGGGGTATCCTACATTTCCACTCTGAACAGGAACAATTATAAAAGATGGGGATGATGTTGTTGATACAGCATGAAGACATTATGTGCGCAAACCTGAAGTGCTGCAAATCATCCTGTGGTGAGTAGAAGTCCTCTTGTCAGCGTCAGCATGCAGCAAAGTGAAGAGAATAGTAACACCTGAGCTATACATTACCACCGCTCCTTCTATCTTCTGTCAAGAGTGGCTCCACCAAAATTACACATTAACCTGAAACGTGTCCCTTCTCCTATCATGTTGGGGTTTTTTTTGTTTTTTGTTTTGCAACCTTCACAGTCTCCCACATTCCACATAGATTAAGAAAAACAAGCCACGTCAGCAATGGTGCAATTGTACTTTACTGAAATGAAGTGTTGTTATGTTTTTAGAATGATAAAGAAGTTAAAAAAAATAGACACAAGCATGGATATTGACAATTATGCACTGATAAAGTTGCTGTGGGAAGCAGACATGTGGGTACATGGGTAACCTTGGTACAAGGGATCAAACATCACTCATCACACAGATGTACGTATTCCCAAGCTGAAAGCAACATAAAAACAAAACAAAAAATTGTTGAGGTTTATTATTTGGTTGTGGCAAAATGTATCATAAAACAATATCAAGACTGATTTAAAAATATTATTGCAACGAGAGGCGCTTGATATTGTCTTGCTTAGAATATCTCATATGTCGATATCATCCAGCTCTTTTTTGTGGTACCGATATCAGCAGATACAGATATTGGCAGCAGCTCTTGCCTCAATGCCCAAATGAACTGTGCAAAAAAAGACAAACACTGCAATATGCAATGCAAATTTTAGAAAAGGCGCCATTTCTATTTCAATTATTTACAATGCATAATGTGGAAATGCCCATTTCTATGCGGCACAAACATCCATATAAGAACAAAGTAAAGTGCAAAGTATGAAACTAAACTAAAGCAATCAGAGAAATTACAAGCTGGTTATAGTTGGGGGTTTTGTTCTCAACACTACCAGTGGCTTCTTATCATTATTTTTGGTGCATAGTGCTTATAGAAAAAGTATCAACACACTGCGTCTGACTCCAACTGATTCTTCTTGAGGTGTGCTCTTAGAACAGAGGTATAGAAAGAAAGTGCATTCTGCCCTGCTTGCACAAAAAGCCCGTTACGGCTTTGTTGCTTTGTGGAGCACGACGCAGTTTGATGAGGTCTGACTTGCGCCAATATCAATATCGGCAGGAAAAACAATACCCATATGATATAACATCTTACGTTTCTGCATTTTTTCAGACATCCCTAAAAAGTCATGTTCTTTTGTGGTTGAATATGACCTATTATTAGTGAAAACGTGCACATTTATGCAAATGTTACAACATGTTTAGCTCAAATTAAGCTCTTCAAGCATTAAAGTGGATACATGAACAAAAATACAAATATTGGGCATTAAAAGACACTGACGATATGTAGTATTCTACACAGGTCACTAGGTGGTAGTAATGTTACTGTAATGTTTGCTGAGACATACAAGCACCAGACTTGATCACTGGAACAACAGACTTTTATTACACGTTTAAATTATCTCACAACAGGGACAAAAATTCTTAAAAAAACAGGGGCTACCGTAACCCACAGCATGTTGAAAAACAACTCTGAACCCTCTATGTCACTTCCGGTCCTTTACTAACTCTGCTCCCTTAGGGAACGCATTTATAGCAACACAAAGCACAAGTCGTATACAGAAGGTCGTAAACAGGTTCTCTATGCTCTAACTCCAAAAGTATTATTCAGTTTATAAATAGGTATACTTCACAGAAATTCACTTATCATGGTCGGGTTTAAAACCAATTAACCACAATAAATGAGGCAGGACTTACAGGCACATCTGTAAAATTTGAGCGTGATTGGTTGTAAAACATGGCCGCCATTAAGCAAAATATGCAGAAATCAAACAAAGGATCATCAAACTTTGAGGGTATCTGTATTACATGTATGCTATCATCTATTTGAAATCATTATCGCGCCACCCATAGGGGGCACCATGAGTGTCATTTACAGTCATATGAAAAAATATGCATCATTGGGTTGTCCTTTTGTGACATAAAGTTCAAGTTACCACATGTCCTGCTCAGGGTCATGAGTGATCTGGAGCCTATCTTAGCGGGGTCCACGCTAGACTAGTGTAGATGGTACAGTAAACATGAAAATTTGATTGAATTCAGGGATTACAAATAATAAAGGGGGCCCTAAAAGGTATCCCTGTGGGACACCTTAGTGAAAGAGACGCATGGTGTTTGAATCAAAATTGCATTATTTACGTGGTGATAATCCCTGACAATATTTAGCACGAATCAAACTGTGCAGATCAGCCAAGTCCTCGGTTCTTAGGCAAGGATGTGAGAACTATTTGGAAGAAAATTGACAAAGGACCAAACTAGTTATAAAAAGCATGTGGTGTTTCATTTGTGTTTTTTCTTCCAGTTCATGTACCTTTAGAACAACTCATGGTGACATGTTTTGTGACTCCAGGCACTCCAAAAGCCTCCCTCCGAACAATATTTGTGCAACTTGGAGCGCACCTTGAAGCAGTTTCTCTCGTTGCGGCCAGCAGGAGAAAACGTGTGGCTTGTGAGTATGGTGGAAATCCGCTGCTATTGGGGGGGGGAAATACAGAATAAACATAAAAGAATAACAATTATGTTCATCTGATCTTGCTTAGATAGATGGCTAAATTACTATTATTATTAGTTATGATGTTATGCGGTTATTTCATTTGACACTACTTTATTGTATTTGATCAGATTCATTTGTTAAACTAATAATAATTTAATATATGTGTGTTTAATTAATAAAGCTGTGTGGGTTAATTAATAGTTATTTTAAGAAAAAATAAAAATATAATGTTAATGTATATATTTAAATACATGTGAAAATAAACAGTATATATGAACAAAATATTATAATCCCTCCAGGGAAACAAAAATCTAATAAAAAGCAACAATAACAACAACAATTTTCTTCAAATAAATAAATAAATAAATGTTGATTGTTCCTTCTAACGTGAGGGAAATATATGCAATTTTTTCAGTAAAAATAAATTCCAATTATTAGATGTAATTAAAGAATAAAAATCATCACGTCATGAGACTGCAGTTTTGTGGTTTCTTGCTGCTATAAAATAGTACTGTCAGCAGATGACGCCATTTTGCTATGTAATCCCATTTAAAAGAAGCAATGATGGTAGAGGTACTTTGGATAGGTTAAGTCCCATAGATGAATAGATAGATAGTTTATTCATCTCCAAGAGAAATTCATACCAATTCATGTTTCCCATCAGGATTCACTCGAGTGCGTTCCACTTCATATTCCAGGCAGTGTCCAGGAACTTTTCCAGGAGGTTTTGTCCAGTGTAGCTCAAGTGGAGGACCTTTAAGTGTCTGCAGGTGTGGCTTGTCTGCACGTGCAGGCTTTACTAGGTTAAAACAAAGAGACATACTGTATGTATAAACTGTAAGTAAGTATATGTGGGGATTTTGCAGGGCAGCAGTAGATGCACGAGCTGTATGTGTACCATAGTTTTGGATTTGTATTGAAGCATATGTAGGCTTCAGGGGGCCTTCTGGAGAGGAGCCATTTACACAGAAGTTGACGTCAGTAAAATCAGGGAGAGGATTTTTTGTGAAGTTGCATCCGGTTCTAATTCCATTTTTAGTGATGTAGTCAGGGCACTCCTCTGTTTTCTCCACTTCTATGTGCCTGTGGAGGAAAACATTTACAGCAATGCTTACACAGATGCCCACAAATGGTATCAAGCATAACGTTAGCTTGGTTACATAATTAGACCACAAAAATAATTGAATTATGCCACGATAAAGTGGAATTATAAACATATTTAATGAATAACAATCTGATGTAGACAATTCATTGTTTACATTGTGTTTACAAGAGCGTGATTTGTTTTCTGTGTGATTTTGTCTGGTATAGCATTTTATTCATTGTATATATTATAACATCCATCCATCCTCATTTGGGTCCAAGTTTATGCCGCTTATCCTCATTAGGGTCGCAGGTATGCTGGAGCCTATCCCAGCTGACTTTGGGCGGGAGGCGGGGTATACCCTGGACTGGTTGCCAGTCAATCACAGGGCAGACATACAAACATTCACACTCGATTAGCATTAGTGATTTTACATTGCAATTGTAAACACCTACAAATATGACTTAATATACATAAAACGTTTAATATTCGCCGATCAGCGTGGTTCTCTCTGTCTCTCACTAATGTTTCAGGGTGATCTTTTTTGTCCTATCCAGCCATTAGGACAGATTGCATTGATGATTTAGATCAGTTCATCCTAAACTTTTTACTGTTGCGCACCCCTTCAGAAATTTGACCTGAAGCCACGTACCTACTACTCTTTTTGTAAACCTTTTATGTCTTAATTAACTATAAATATTAACATAATTAATTGGTTCATTCATTTTATAGTAATTCCGGGTCAAAAATGTGTATTTTGCAAGGTCACATTTTGATAAATGTTTTGCATGAGCACTGATAATCACATCACCCAAGCATCAGGTAATGACTGGTAATCATCCTTCATATCTTTTATTCCAATGGCGCCCTGTGAAATTTGTTTTATTTTTTAGCAAATTCTGTTTTCTTTTCATTTATTAGAATTCAGTTTTTTTACATTTGACACTTATTTTTACCAGCATAGTGTGTGTGCTTTTTGGGTTAGTGAATAAATGCCCCAGTTAGTGTGTTTTTTTATTAACGTACGCCAAAACTTTGTCTCAGTTTGCGTACATTTTCCGGTTAGTGTACAATATAGCCAGTGTCTCCAAAACCAATATACCGATATCGACCAATATCAACCAATATTGGCAGCAGCACTTCCCTCAAATGCCCAAGTAATGTGTGCAGAACAAGCCATATACTGCAATACGCAATACAAATGATAGAAAAGGTGCTATATAATGTTTAACAGGTAGACCTTACAAATGTATTGATCAACAGGAAGTTACCTCCAATACTGAAAATACTGTACATAAATAGGAATGTGCATATCTGACTCACCAGTAATAGAGATATAGCTGTGAGCTGGTTGGAGATTTTGGGCTTTTTTTCCATTCACAGATGAGTTTCTCCATGTTATGGAACACACACCCAAAATCCTCCACACCACTGTCCTGTAGACCTGTTGAAGCAACATAAAAAATGTGTCAGTATTATTATTATTATTAATTCCCACCCTTTTCTGCATGCGGATGGTCAGCCTGACCTGTGCTTGCGGGTTTCTGCACCACTTCTGTGTAGTTTGAGCTCCTGATCCAAGTGTTATTAGTGCAGGGCCCACCCAGCAAAGTGTAAACTCTCACCTGGATGTCCTTCATCAGATCAAACTGGTCGCTGTATGTCATATGGAGTGTCTTAATAACCTGAAAAAAATAAAAGCTAAGAGAAAATCTCAACAAATACAGCTACATGCTTTTGGGGTTATGGGTACTCACAGTCCAACTCTGCATGTAAGTGTTGTAGTACTCCAGCTGGTAACGTATCGGGCATTTCTGCGTATGAATTAAGCTGGCTGGGGGAGTCCATGTAATCTCCAGATAGCCAAGATGACCAGAATCTGTTATTGCAATCTCCTCAGGGGGATCCACTGCAGAAGAAAGGGCATTAGGTCACATGTAATAAAAGCTTTAGATGCTCGCAGAAGCTGACCAACCTTGAATCCCACTGCATCTCATCTCCATTGTGACGATGATTAAAAGCAGCACCTCTTTATTTGCCATCATGTTTACCTGCACGAGCTTAAAGCATGTCTGACAAACACAAATAGAACACAGGGTAGGGTGAATATTCGGCAAATATTCCTTACAAAAGAAAGGCAGTGATAGAAATGAAATGTCTTGCAACGGCAAATACTTACATGAGTGCATTCCAAGCGAGTGAATGAGACTCAAGCCTTTTGGGTGGAGTTTTTGACTTCTTGATATAAGCAGGAGGGAGGAGTGTATCCACATCAATTCTGAGGAGACACCTAAAAGAAAAAGGGAGTCTGTCGTTATTAAGGGATTTACTTCCAAGCAATTCCATTCATGCCGCATTTTATTGCACATACTGTACATCACCATTATGATGACAGCAACAACAAGCTTACTTTAACTACGAGCATGTGGCCAAAACTTTACAAATAATGCTATAAAAATGAAACTTGGATACTATTTAGATTAGCCGGTGTACAACTTGTAAAGCAGTACAGATTTAAATGAGCCAACACACTGCCATTGTTGCCTAAATAGCTGGCAACACAGCTCAAGGTCCAATCCATCCATCCACCTTCTGGGTCACGATCTGGATCTGGGTCACGGTGTGGGCGGTCTCAGTAGGGAAGTCCAGACTTCCTGGTCTCCGGCCACCTCTTCCAGTTCCACCCGGAGGACATCAAGGCATTCCCAGGCGAGCTGTGAGACATAATACCTCAGGGTCTGCTCCTGAATCGGCATGCCCAGAACACCTCAACTGGCTCCTCTTGAAGTGAAGGAGCAGCGGGTCTCCCCTCCCACCCCATAAATACCTACAGAGCTTGAGAAAAAAGTTTATTTTGTAATGATCGTGTTTTTTGTAAGAAAACGCAGGGTTTTTGTAAGGATAATTTGTACAGAGAATTCATTATTCTCACATGCATTTGACTTACATTTAAAAAAGGAAAATATGCAGTATATACACCACTTCCTGGCAGTATCCATTGTTGCTATGACTCACTTTTTGACTGTTTGTCTCTCCTCGGGATGTGATGCACATATGAGTCTAAGGTGACACATGAATTAGTGCACATGATCCAGTTGTCATGCTCATTGTACGCTATCACTGTCACATTCGGCACCTTCCAGACGTTTAAATTTAGCCTGCAAAACAAACCAGGATGAGTCAACCGAATGGTCAACCAATCAACCTTCACCTACTGAAGAAGTTCCACATTTTAAAAGCGCCTTTATAACCTTCCTTGCTTGCTGGAGCTTGTTCTCATAAGCATTTAGTAGCAGAAGAATAACAGAACAATAAATAAAATAATATCAGTACAGTACAGAATAATATATGAAATTAAATGATCAATAAACATTTATGAAGAAAAAACAGAGGATTTCTCAGGGTATTGTTTTCAATAATTTTGTCACTATAATATTGTGATATGTATGCAATTTACATATAACTGTATAAAGGTCATATAAAGGACATTTAGTCTAAAATGGCCTGAAGATAAGTGTGGAAGGAGCTCAGAGGTCATTGTACAAACACTTCTCATTGTAATTCCAGCACAGTGAAAATGGAAAATTTGTATCAAGGGATGCTGTCATGTGTACAGGCCGTCTAACTAAAGCGTCACTATGAGTCGTGAACATGGCATATTATTCATGATGCGTGGCCATGAGTCAGCACACGCAAAGCACTGAACAAAATGTTATGGGCAGACGATGTTAAAACCTTAAGTAACCAGTTCCCATCTCGGCCGAGCAGTGTTTGTTGTCAGCGGTTCCATCTGTATCAACAGCACTGAGACGTGGGGGCAGAGTGAAAGTCAAAGCACGGGGCACCTGAGGTTGTCTGCCCGTTGGTTTCGTTTCTGTTTTCCTCCTAATTGACACAGCTGACGGTCAGCAAGCTTTGTCGTTTATGGAGAGCCCAAAAAGAAAGAGTGCTGCACCAAGATAGAGACTAAATGTCTTGATTCATGTGCTGTTGTGGCCATCCTGGTTTTTGTTTTGGTAGAAAGTGATGAAAATGTTCTAGTTTTCATTCGGTCATCTGCCGCATGTGGCGCGATCCCTGAGAGGTTCTTAATTGGGTGGCTTTTTAAATTAGCGTTGCCAAAAACCCGGAAAAACAAAGAAAAAGTTCAACATGGGCACAAGATAATCCTCTGACGCTTGTCGAGTTGAAGTCTTGTAAAACTATGGAGGTCATGCACAACTGAGGTTCAAACTCCGAAGTTATTGCAACGTTAAAGGGCACATTTTTCCCCAAATTGTTCCAACACTTAACTAGCATGTCACTCTTTGTGTTGAAATTATAAGGCATCTTTAAGTAAATTTAGCTATCATTTGAGGATCTCATTCCCGGGCCGAGTGGTTTTCCCTAATCCAGATAGAGTCACCCTAAAATAAAGTTAAGAATCATTGTGTTTTTACACTACATTACTTTATATTGCATTTATTCCCATGAAGTGAAGTGAAGAAAGTCAACAAAGGAACATCTAAAGTAGAACATCTATCCAATATTTACGATATATTAAAAAATAAAATTAAATGCAGATTTACAAAAACTAAAGGTTCTCTGCAAAAAAAATATAATAATAATAATATAATATAATATAATAACATTAGAACATTCCACTTCAAATGGGACACAGGAACAAATCAGGTTGCAAAGAGGTAAGCATCATTGCCATTGAAATAAATTCCATTGACAGTCATTTTCTTATTTATATATACAGGTATTTGATCCTTGTATTTGTGAATAGTACTTTATTTGGGTGCTTGTGGTCTGGAAGAATATCCCCTAACCCGTGTAACCTGCAATTGTGCAACTTTATTCACGTAAATTCCCTTGAAGGTTTACCAATTTTGAAAAAACACCCCAGCTTTTGCAATCCACACCCTGCATTGTTCTCATATACAGCATACAAACAAGCACTCACGCTCACACCTTTGGACAATTTAGAGTTTCCGGGTAACCTAACATAACCTAACTTATGTTTTTTGGAAGTGGGAGGAAACCAATGTAACCGGACAAAACCCACACACCTGGATCTCCCGACTGAGGGGCCAACATGCTAACCACCTTGCCACTGTGCAGCTAATTTTCCAATCCTAATCACAAAAATTGGATGAATCATCTTTCAGCAGCAGCACCAAAGGCATCATAATCCAAATCCATGTGTCACAAGAAGAAGCAAGTGAGGACGTCAGAACTTTTAAAATTGAAATAAAACGTTATGTGCTGGCATTTTAGACAACATGCCATAAAATAACCCAGGTTCAATCAGAACAACAACAACAACAGTGTGTTAAGTCACAAGCTATTGTGTATGTTGTGTATTTCGAATGAACAAAACAATTGTATCCTTATATGGAGTATCTCAAAAAAATAAGTACACCCCTCACATTTCAGCATTTTATTATGTCCTCTCAAGCGACAATTCTAAGTTTTGGCATCAATTGGATTTGAACAATTTCAGTTTTGATTCATCCGTTCTATTCCGGTTCCTAACGATTTTTAATTTTAAAGCTTTTAAGATGCAGGGTCATAAAAATTTCCATGGTTTAAATGAGGCTGCTAACCGGAGTGCTTTTGGATGTCTGAACTTCTTTGTGCTAAAAGTTTATTTTCAGCAAGTACTGTATATAAATATCAATCCATTTAACTTGAACATAAATGTTATAGGCATACAGAAAACATGTTTACTTTTGAAAACCTCATGAAAAAACATTTCCACATATGTGTTTTTTGTCTTAGTGAACTTGTTATGCTGTGGGGGCTTCAACATGTACCAACCTGTGTGCAGAATATCAACAACTTGCAAAAGGCTTGTCTCTGGAAAGTACATGAGCTGGGATGTGCTGTAGTTTTCTCTGTTGGTTTGGCTCCTTTCTTGAAACAAAAATGCCATTTTCACAATTCTAAGATAATTTGGCAAAACAGATTTACAGTTCAACACAACACCATAATTTAAAACTGTTTAGTAATGCTTCAAAGCTAATTCCTGTCCCATATGAATTGTCAGTACCACCAAAATGCAACAGTCCTTGTCAATTGCTTTGGCTCTTTTCCTGAAACACACTGGATCTCTTGGTTCTTTTAGCAAAATAAACCCGGATGTTTCAGCACAACGCCATGGTTCACCTGCAAAAGATCATACAATAGTGTTCAAAATAATAGCAGTCCAATGTGACTAACCAGATTAATCAATGTTATTATTCATTCATTTTGTATACCCCTTATCCTCATTAGGGCTGCGGGGATGCTGGAGCCTATCCTAGCAGACTTTGAGCAAGAGGCGAGGTACACCCTAGACTGGTCGCCAGTCAATCGCAGGCCACATATAGACAAACAAACATTCACACTCACGTTCATACCTAAGGACAATTTACAGTCGCCAATTAACCTAACATGCATGTTTTTGGAATGTTATTAGTATATTTTTATTGCTACATGCCAAAAAAGTTACCAGTGGGTGCAGTAGATTCTCAAAAACAAACAAGGCCCAGCATTCATGATATGCATGCTCTAAAGGCTGTGAAATTGGGCAATAAGTTGAAAGGGGTAAGTTAAAAAAAATAGCCGCGTGGCATTCAGTCAGTGATCAGTGATCAATTTTGTGAAAAAACAGGTGTGAATCAGGTGACCCCCATTGAAGGATGAAACCAGCACTTGTTGAACATGCATTTCTCTTTGAAAGCCTGAGGAAAATGGGTCATTCAAGACACTTGTTCAGAATAAGAACATACTTTGATTAAAGAGATAATTTGAGAGTGGAAAACGAATGATTATATAGAGGATTACGAGAAAAAAAAATCATTTGCTCAGATAAAATGATCTCTAATGTCTTAAAATGGAGAGCAAAACCAGAGACACGTGGCAGAAAACGAAAGACAACTATCAAAATGGATCAAAACTAGAAAGGCAAATGGTCAGCCAATGATCAGCTCAAGGATGATCAAAGACAGCCTGGATTTACTTCAAAGTACTGTGACAGTTAGAAGACATCTATTTTCTAATCTATTTGCAAGAATCTACCGCAAAGTCTTTTTGTTAAAAAAAAAGCATGTGCAGAAGAGGTTACAATTTGCCATCAACTGGCCTAAAGAAAACTGGAAGAACATTTTGTGGACTGATGAGAGTAAAATTGTTTTTGGGGTTTTTTTTGTGAGACGACCACCCAAATCTAAATTCCAGCCACAGTTCACAGTGAAGCATGGTGATGCAAGCATCATGATATGGACATGTGTCTCCTACTATGGTGTTGGGCCTTTTTATTGCATACCAGGGATCATGGATCAGTTTGCATATGCAAAAATACTATAAAATACTAAGAGGTCATGTTGCCTTATTCTGAAGAGGACATGCCCTTGAAATAGATAGACACTTTATTAATCTGGGAGTTCAACAAAACAATGACCCCAAACACACTAAGCAAAACAAAATGAATGTTGTGGAGTGGTCATCCCAATTCCCAGACTTTAATCCAATGGAGAACTTGTGGGGTGACATTAAAAAAACCGTGGCCTTACAACTAAATATTAGTTTAGTGATTCACAGGATTGCAAAATCCTAGAAAGAAAAAAGTTTGTACAAAATAGTTTTGAGTTTGTAAACCCAACGGCAGACACTGCTATTTTTTTGAACACACCTCTTTCAACTTCTTGTGCAATTTACCAATTGAGCGTGCATATCATGAACTCTGAATCCTGTTTGTTTTTTGAGAATCTACTGCACCTACTGATAACTTGATTGCCATGTAGCAATAAAAATATACTAATAACAGTGGTTAGTCACATTGGACTGCAATTATTTTGTACACTTCTGTATCACTCCCAAAACACAAAACTAAAAGTATTTCCCAAAAAAATTGTGAGTGAACCAAAGATGCCTCATTCCTTTGCCACTGTGCAGGCACTGCGAGTCAAAATGTTTTGTCACTATGGCAAAGGATCTTTGAGATATCCCTCATGTACACCTTTCTGTCTTAGCCTATTCCTTCATTGACAATGGTTACTGTACTTTTTTTGGGTCTAGCAAATATAATACAATCGTGTATTAAACTAAACAAAATGTATTTTAGATTTTACGGTAAGAATAGCATCAGAGGTTCACACATTGCACTCATACTGCCAAGGACATTGTAACTATTTTTATTCACAAACATAAAATAACTTCCAGACATCTGAGTAATAAGATGTTACCATACTGTTAACACAAACTGTTTGTGATATAATGTTGATGTGTTTATATAACATACTTTTTATATAAACACATCAACAAAAAAAACTAGGAAAATTATGATATATATGGTATCCATGGTATTACAGTTTATCACAGACTACTTTAGACAGTTGAGCAGAGTATTATGCACGTGATGACTTACACATTGAAATGGTGCCGACCGAGAACAACCCTTAGACCTGAGAATCGACAATCACTGGTTCTAACTTTTTTTCTGTCATGCTCCCCTGGGGGACAGAAATGTTTTCGTGCCCCCCCAAACTGATAATATCTATTTATTTAGCTGTACTGTACAAATTGAACTTCAAACTTAAACTAGGAAAATGCAACAAATGGAGAGCTGCAGAGAAGCATACAAGTGTATTCAAGACAGAGAATGCAAGTTGAGTATGATAAATCTGGATATGTTGGCAGGTTTACACCAACTTGGAAAAGTACTCGGCCCTGCAAGGCAGAATCTTCACCATGCATTGCTTGTCCACCATGTCAGTTATGATCCGAGCTTGATATAAAGTCGGTTCTCCTCCTTTAAGTAGTCTGTCCATTCATGGTGTCCGTTGTCTATTGTTATACTATCAGTTAGTCCTGATCCCATCGATGCTTGAGACTTGATGGGCCCTAGACAACACAATGTGAAACACTGTAATACTAATAAAACTTTGATATAATGTAGCGTATATCCAAAACGTTTCATTTTGCCATAATTTACTCATTAAAAAAAAACAAAAAACACAGCCAATATTGTGGTAGCTGGCAACACAATTGAGGACACCTCCAGTTTTGGAGCGAAATGACTACATGGGAAACAATGGTTCATTAATTGTTTTTTAGTGCAAAATACCAAATTAAGAGAATATTTTAAAAACTGTTCATGGCTAGGATTGCAGCACCTTCTGCCATTAAAGGCAGCAGCCATACACCTACTGTCAATTATTGTTGCAATGAGTGTGGTGTCACATTAAAAATTCAGCACTACCTTAGAGGCATAGAATTTTTTGACATGAAGTTGTATGGCATCCCCATAAACAGTGTAGTGCACTGTTGATGCACTATACTTGTTGCGGATTTCTGTAGAAGTAGACTATACCAGTTATCACTTGTTTCCATCTTATTTTGACTGCTATTCCAAATGAGTATAGCTAGTTCTTACCTGAAACAGCAAATCTCTTTCAAACTTTCTTTTCTTTGTCTTGGGTGTGTAGGAATTTAATCCTTCTCGCTGAAGTGTGCACTATAAAGCTATTTCATCCTGACCACATTCATTATACGGCAAGAAGCCTAACTGGAACTACTTTCTTCTTCACCGAAATCTGACCAGAACTCGGCTCACAGGACGAATTGGGGGGAATTCACTGTTGATGCTGATGGGGATGTCATACAACTTCATGTCAAAAAATCCCAACCATCACTTTAATACTCTTGGGTTTGGAGCTTCACAGGTTGTCTGTAAAAGCTGGACACAAACTCCTACAAAATATGTCAAAGTTTACGTTCTATAGTATCGACCCATGATAATATACAGTACAATAGTGTGTACTCACTTTGTGAGATACTGTAACTATGATGGGAGCAGGAAAAAAATATATATATTAAAAAAATAGACCATAAAAGTAAAAAAATGGCAGTAAAAGTCATCCCCAAATAAAGAAAAAGTTTTTCAAATGAGCTTCAGATTTTATAAGAAAAAGGAGATAATGATTAATTCAAAACTGCATTATGACAACAATCATGCCCAGAATTGCCCAAATAAAAAAACGCATAACTACAGAAAAAAACCCAAATAAATGCTTCAATTCACTCCCCTGACATGCTTGAGAGTTTGAGATGGCGCATGCAGCACGGCCTTGCAGGAAGACCATATTGTGCTTTTTGGAGGCTTTGCAGGAACGTAGGCACCCAAAGCAAAAAATACAAGATAATTTGCGTCAAGTGTGGCAAAGTATAAAAAGTGTAGAAAATGTAAAAATGTCAATGAAAAGCTGTAAAACCACAGTGGGCAACATGTCATCACAGTGGTCATTTACAGTAAGATTTGTACACTAGTTTACAGAAGGTTTGCAATGGCATGACTTGAACTACAAATGCGGTCGTCATGCATTTGAAAGGCAAAGTTTTATAACAGTAGAGTGCTCAAATTGGCAGATAAGTTAGCTGTGTTGAGTAGGAAGGATGTACAGTCGGGAGCTGATGCAAAACAACAGAAAGCTGCTTATGGCGGGCACTTGGGGAGCTCAATATTCACTGAGCATTGAAAGAGGGGCCTACTGACTTGTCCAAACAGTCCCAGTGGGGGACATCCTCTCATATACAGCACATAATGGCCCCGCACCGCAAAGTAGGAAGAAGTCAAAATTGAGATGGACAGGACGCGTCTGACATCAAACACAGAGAGACTTTCATCTTCTCCTCCACTTTTTCAGTCAGGCACATGCAGACACCTAAAAACCCACAAGCCACTGGGTCCTCGCCCTCTGAGCGGGGGAGTGGGGGTGGGGAGTTCTCTGGTCCTTGATGAAGGGGATGGTGTGGGTTCAGATGGGTTAAGCAGCTGACAGTTGCGTGGGCTTCATGGCGGGAAGATCCAGAAGAGCCTGCACGGTCTCGCCAACCTTCACCAGGCCACGCTCTTCCAGGATGTGATGAGGAAGACACAGCTTGTCCTGGTAGAGAAGACAACAAAGACATTTGGAAGGTGAACCCAAGGCAGCTGTGATTGATTTTGACCCCAAACATTCCAAAACGTGCTGCAAAATAAGGTCATTATTAAGTTGGTCATTATTAAGGCCAGATGTGGCCCGCCACACCATTTTATGTGGCCCTCAAAGTCCCTGAGAATAATGTATGAATAATGCAATTCATCATTTAATTTCAGTTTGACAGAAAAATCTTCTGAACTTGAATATTATGTGACATGAACAAGATATTGAGAGAATTAGTTTGTTCCATTCCATTTATCAAAAATAAATACTTGAATGTATGCTTGTCACCTTGACATTCATTTCATTCCTCATTTCTAGGCGAGCTATTTATTGTGTAATAAAATCATGAGGTTTAATTCATATTTATCCACCCATGCATTTTCGCTGGTATGCTGGAGCCTATCCCAGCTGTCTTTGGGCGAGAGGTAGACTGGATATTCATATTCATTCATATTGACAGTTACAAGTGTCCCTCTGAGGGCAGTTATAAGTTCAATGTGGCCCTCAACGAATACAAGTTTGACACCCATGCACTATTTAATAAGCACTGCGGCACGTAAAACAATTAGCTCTTCCCTATAATCTATTATCAGTTGTTGCTTGTTTGGCGGCAGTAACTATATATAAAAAAATAAAGCAAAAGCAAATCGATAATCACCATCAACAGAATTTAAAGTGAATATTTTCTCAAAAGTCATACAAAATATGAGACTTTGCTTCATTTCAAGGCGAGTCAGCCAGGATTATCTTCAGGATTTCACGGTTGTTTCAGTTTGGATGTTATGTAACATTCAAATATTTATCTTGGCCTTAGAATCGGAGAATGGCTATAATAGATAACAGCATTACTTCATCACTGGCAGATATAAAGATCTAAGACAGTTTTTATAAACATGCATGTGATTACCTGTGGGACTCCCATTTTCTTACAGGCATCCAAGAAGTTTTCCACATTCCTACGGCACTTAGCCATGCTGAGCTTTGGCTGGTTGGATAAACAGAAATCAGGATCACCACAAAATGCAACGAGCAATATTATTAAGGCTATAAAAGTGCTACTTACCACTGCAGGTGATGGTACGTGGATGCTGGACACAGAGCGAGGACAAATGTGATTGGCTAAATGACAAAGAACCACACCATCCATCAGGGCGGCTCCAACGTCGTCGGGAAGCAACACCTTCAGTCTGGACTCAATGTTCTGCATGTAACATGTAACATGTAAAGAATGAGAGCATATTCCAGACAACTAGCCAGTAATTATACTGTAAATGTGCATTGTAATTATAACTCCCTTCTGGCAGTGTTGAATTGTATGGAATCACACAAGTTTTTCAATTTCATTTTTTTCAATTTTATCTGGTTTTGGATGGACTTTTATTTTCATTAGGGACCTGACTCACAGAGGTTTGCTACAAAAGCCAAACAACATTGTTGTTCATACTGCGTAATAAAGAAAAGTAAATTCAGCAATGCTTTGGTTGGTAGAGCTATTTAATAACCATATTCAAATCCACAAATTCACGTTTGTAACAAAAGTTTATTATTTATTGGGACTTCCCTAATAGTTACCTTAACATGTATATTACCCAATACAGTACATATAGTCAGAGACAATTTCAGTTTTCAACATAAATACAACTTGTGCTACTGTCTGTTGCAGTAAATGTATTCTGGACATGTAGACAGGAACATCGACATCGCCTAAGAATTTATTTTTTCGCGGGATTATGGCCACAACAGAAGCCGTGTTTAGGAATGTAATCATGATAAAGTAACAAGGAAACTTGACATCCTGTCTTTTGTGTTTTTTGCGACCAAGTGTAGAAATATTACACCGACGTTTATGCTGGGAGGTGGCTAGCGTAAAAAAAGGCTGATGCCAATATGTGTCAAAATGCAAATATCGCCATCACTCACTAAACTGTAGGTTTGATTTTTTCACCTAATCAGCTTCTACGTGTTACCATGTCAATCTAATCTGCCCAGGGACCTCAGAA
>QODF01000034.1:3592341-3664412 GCA_024372805.1 Oostethus manadensis | reverse complement strand
GTCTTCCTCTGAATCAGTCAGATGTTCAGTGGCAAACTTCAAACGGGCCTGTAGATGGACTTTCTTGAGCAGGGGGACCTTGCGGGCACAGCAGGATTTCAGTCCTTCACGGCGTAGTGTGTTACCAACTGTTTTTGTGGTGACTATGGTCCCAGCTGCCTTGAGATCATTGACAAGTTCCTCCCGAGTGGTTCTGGGCTGATTCCTCACCGTTCTCATTATCATTGAAACTCCACGAGGTGAGATCTTGCATGGAGCTCCAGACCGAGGGAGATTGGCAGTTAATTTATGTTTCTTCTATTTGCGAATAATTGCACCAACTGTTGTCACCAAATGGCAATGGTCTTGTAGCCCATTCCAGCCTTGTGTAGGTCCACAATCTTGTCCCTGACACCCTTGGAAAGCTCTTTGGTCTTGGCCATGGTGCAGAATATGGCATCTGGATTGATTTAATGCTTCTGTGGACAGGTCTCTTTTATACAACGAGGTAACGAACTGAGAGGGCTGCCAATGTCAGCTCGTTACCTGTATAAGATCCACCTGGGAGCTAGAGATCTTGCTGACGGATAGGGGATCAAATACTTATTTACTTCATGGAAATGCAAATTAATTTATAAGTCTTTTTTGAAACGCATTTTTCTGGATTTTTTTTGTCATTGTCTCTCAGTGTTCAAATAAACCTACCATTGAAATTATAGACTGATCATTTCTTTGTTAGTGGGCAAACTTACAAAATCAGCTGGGGTTCAAATAGTTTTTGCCTCGCTGTATGTTCATGTCTTTATTCATGCTTGAATGATGCTGGTGCCAGTAACTCATACAAGTGGTTTGTACAGATAAATACATGAGTGAATATGAATATGAATGAATATGAATATTCACCCCACCTCTCTCCCAAAGACAGCTGGGATAGGCTCCAGCATACCTGCGACCCTAGTGTGGTGGAAAATGGATGGATGGATAAAAATGAATATAACCTCATGATGTTATTACAGAATAGACAGCTTGCCTAGAAACGAGGAGTGAAGTGAAGGTCAAGGTGGCAAGTGTACGTTCAAGTATTTATTTTTGATAACCAACAAATGCTCTCAATATCTTGTTCATGTCACATAATGTTAAAGTTCACAAGATGTTTCTGTCAAACTGAAATAACAAAAACATTAACAAAGAGTTGCATTATTGACACATTATTCTCAGGCCTTTGCGGGCCACATAAAATGGTGTGGCGGGCCACATGTGGCCTCGTGTTTGACACTTGTGGTATATAGGGTGGGCCACAAGTAGGGTTACAGTTAGTTCATTATCTGTTTCACATGAATCAATTCTTAGATATAAATGACAGAAAATAATACTGAACCTTTATTCATTGAAATTGATGGAGATGGGAATTACGGATATACATACATATATCTTATATATACATACATATATCTTATATATACATACATATATCTAAGTGTTAACTGTAACCCTATTTTTGGCCCACCAAAGTTTGACTTGACTTAATGCCAGTAATTTGTCCCCCTCCTGAGGCAGGGGAACAACCGGAGCATGTGTCTTTCAACATGGTTGTCATTGAGAAGCTACTCACTGCATCACTTAAATATCTAATAATATCATAATAATATAAGCACTCTTTGTTGGTGGTGACCTTTGTTTTGGACCAGGCAGTGTATAAAGTAGATAGTAGGGGTGCCACGATACACTCACGGGACGATACATGGCGTAGGGTTCACGAGACGAGAGGATATTTTAACAGTACTTTAAGACAACTACAATGACTACACAGCAATGGCTGAAGCATTAAACGTAAAAGCACATCACAAAGTACATTTTGAAACTTTGCACACATCACCTAAGCTTGATGTTTTGAACTGTTGTAACCCCCCCCCCCCCGCAAACTGAAACAAAAACAATTAATGATAAAATCATCGATTGCAGATTGCAGTAGTTGAGTTTTATGATTAGGCTAAAAGAAAAAAAATTCCCATTATGCCCAGCATGCGCTACCAGGAAGTAGTGAAATATGACAGAGCAACAAACAGCAGCAAACGTGTTTTGATCTGACAAATCTTAAGTACTTTTTTATCAAATGTAGCCTCTGCTTAGACGTTGACGCAGTGGCAGCTGTTTAACTCTGATGGAAAAAGCAGCCACACGTCACGAGTGAGTGACGCGGGGAATACCCAAGTAGGGTGGATTGCAAGGTTTATAGTGTGCGTGAAGCACTTAATCTGCGTTTCCATGTTGTGTGGATTATCATTCACAGTAGCAATGCCATGGTTCACAGTCTGATAGACTTCTGGCTGCCGTCTACCCAACAGACCACTTTTTGCACAGATGCATTTTTTTTTTTTTTTTTAGTAAAACCAAGTACTTATTTCATAGCCTTCTTTTAATGTTTGACAAGCTAACTGATGACAACCTGAGTCTTGGGGGCTCATCTTTCAGCAAAGAGAGTCGAGGCCAACAGCTGCCTATCCAGTTAATAGCAGTCTGTGACTTCAGTCCTGGTCTGGTCCGGTCCCAAACGGGCCATGCCTTACTCAGGAGCTCTTTGAGTGATGCACTGTGAAGCCATCAGTCATTGCTCTCACTCTGAACTTTGCATGACCTTTCTCTGTGCGTTCTGGCATGGCCGTGTTAACCAAAAAAAAACCCCAATCAGCTCCATTTTTGTTTTCCTGAATGAACCACACGACGGTAGAGCGACTTTTGGCAATAAAGAGTTGACCCAAAGCGAGCCGGGCAAAGCAGGCCCGCTCGGAACGGGGAGGAAGCGCTCGTGTTTGGTGAAGGGCCCTTTAATTTCCTCCCTTGACAGAATGCAATGGCAGCCCGGAGGAGGGTCAGGACACCAGTTGGCATGAATAGACACATTTTTGTGTCGTCTCCAAGTTTCTCCACTGTGCGCCTTCATGGACTGTAACATCTCCCCCCCCCCTCTGGAAATCTCTACAGCCATTCTCTTGTTGTTGGAAGGCGGGCAGGCAGGCAGCTCTCTGTCTCTTCACTCACAGATGAATAGAAAACATTGTGACAAAGTGTGCTGCGGGAACCACCAAGCAGTTTTCGACTGCATATAAAAGTCTGACTTTGTGAACATGACAGCCCGGATGGCTGCGGTCATTTGTGCGGGATTCATTTTTCCTCCGTTTCATCAGCGGGTGCATTCATCCATTCAGGATAGACTGAAGCAGTAGCCTTTAATAAAGTCACCAGGCTTGAAAATATATGAATAAAATGACATCCACTGCCTTGGATGGATCAAATTGACTTATCCTGTAATAGCCCAAGGATAATGTGTGCATGTGTGCCAGCACAGGCTGTGTCTCCGTGTGGAGGATAACAGGGAGGAAATAAGATGAATATAGTGGAAAGACAAAGGTAGGAAAGAGGAGAAATCAGAGAAATAAAACACACTCAGCCCGGGGGGACAGAACGCAATGAAAAGCTGGAGCTGGACTTTGAATCTCATTTGTATCGGTGAAAACATTGATAGCGATGCTGGGAGGGAGGAAAACAAAGCCATTAAAGAGGGACGATTACACAAAGAAGAGTGACAAACCTGATTCTAACAAAGTTAAAAGGCCGCTTGACGCGGAATATCAAAATTATGAGTCCAATTGTTCCAAATGCGTAGCAATTTGATCACTCGCAGCCGCAGAAAAGGCATAAAGACGTGAATGAAGCCAATAATAATGGTTAGGGTGCTTCCATATTTCAGTCAATTAGAGCAAAAACAAATAAAGAGGCATTTTCCCGGGGTGCCCAATGATTTTGCCTGCCTTATTTGGCAGCGGGGTGCTGTAGTGTGGTGACGGAGTCGTGGTGAACCACAATAATGACAGTCACTCCGGACGGCTGTACAAGGAGACGCATGTCTGTTCTCTGCTCTTCAAATGTCCAGCTTAAACTCCTGCTATGTGTGAATAAAGAGGACAGGAAGTGGCAGTTTGGCAGCTCCAACCAGGAGTGTCACTCTCAATTGCGTCCCCTGCCAGCTGCAGACACATTGCACGGCCGAGGAGGTCACGGGTCTGACTTTTTTTTTTTTTTTTTTGTCTTTTGGTTCCTCCCTTCCGCCTTATTCTCGTTCCATTTGTTTTTCAGGACATTCCATCCCCGTGCCACCTACGCCAGGCACAGCAGTCAAGGAGAAGACAGAATGATGCTCTGAAGACACGAGCCAGAGCCGACTGCGGCACATTTTACGAGCGCTGCCATACAACACGAGGCTTGTCTCGTCACATTACCGTGACACCCTGCGTCAAAATCCCTGCTACGTCTCGCTGGAGCAGAGAAGCACATGTCCTGAGTTTGCCTTCCTTCTTGGGACAGAGCTGTCAAGGCGTCCTCATTAAGAGCACTGACGACGGCGCAGAAGGAAATAATGAGTTGATTGAGGTCTGGCTTGTTTTTTCACCCAGGAACGAAGCTCCCAGACACAAATGTAGTTCCATTTTTTCATTGATAAGCTGACATATTTTACTCCATATATTTTTACAGACCTGCATTATTGTGCAAAACGAACTTTGTCAGAATAGGTTTGGATGATTAAGCGCCTTATAATACCTCTAGGGATCACCATATTTGGATTTTCCATAAAAACAAGGGTCCAGGTTTTAATAATGGGTAATAATGTCAAGCATGACATTTAACTTTAATGCCATAATGGCATTCAACGAGAAAAACAAATGTCGAAACAACAAATGATAAAACGGTATAATGAATATTGCCTGTCATCCATCCAGGTCGTTGTATTCTCAGGGCATCGAATTGATCAGGCTGTTCAGATTGTCTCATTCGAGAAAACTTCATCACTTTCATCACGCTCAAGGACTTGGATGACCAGTCAGACTAGATAGGACAGCTGTAGACTGAGAGCTTGGTGCAAGATCCAATCTGTTTATCCACTGAAGGGGGTGGCAGATCCAGACAGTGACAGTTTGGTTGTGTGTACTACAGTGGAAACTCGACTTACAAAAACCTTATTATACAAAAAAATCATAATACCAATCGGGCTTTGAAGATACAAACAACAATAACAAAAAAATATTCAAAGAATGAAAATGGAAAGTCCCGCCCAGAATTTTGAATGTCGTGCACCGCCATACAAGCCGCCCTCTTCGGGGGCGATAATGCACCAAAGTACTGGATGCCAACCGCCGGAAAACCGAAGAAGAAGCTGCCCTCCCATTGGTTATTTCATTTATCTCCCATCATCCTCTTCCTCCCAAAATCTCCTACCCCAATCACGGCGTCCCTTTGCTCAGCGCACCGAAAAGCTCCGGTCCATTGTTAAATATTGAAATGAAAAAATGATAGTGTTATGTTCAGTATGTAATGTAGCGTACTCATTTAAATGAAGTTACAGTACGTAAGTAGGAATAGGGCAAACCAGCTTCCCATTGACATCCAAATAAAAAAAAATAACCTTGAGAAAACCAGAAACCACCATGGTAAACCAAGCTCCGAGGTGGAATCCACAAGGACAAGGAAAGAGAGGTAGACCAACAAACTCTTGGAGAAGACCAACGGAAGAAGAGGGTACAGCAACAACAGGGCATGACTTGGAGCCAGATGGACAAGCTTGCCCAGGACCAAAGGAAAGGGAAGACCTTCCTTGACTAAATAATAATAAATAATAACGACTAAAGCGTCATTATTCATAACATTTGTTAGTATTTTTCATGAATTGTATGCACATGTAAATAATGACGTTGTCAATAACGTACGTATTTTTTTCAGGTGGAACGACTTGCGCCATTTGTATGGTGAATCAGCTCCCACTGTACTCAGTTCAGCTTCTGCAGCTAGAATTTGTCTCCTTGTTGGTGTGAAAACCGCCCCCACCCTCTGACTGGTCTGATGGCGCCATGACACTCCACGGGAACTGCCGTTTAGGTACCTTTAGAGTTCACGCCATTTGTTGCTCGTTATTACCGAATTCTGTACCCCTAGCGAGGGATGACATTTTGAAGTTATTAGTTAAGTCATATTGAAGGAAAAATAACTTTTTTTCCAATGCAAATGTTGACGGGTATGTTTCTGCTGTCGATGCGCTGCCAACTCCAGTCATTCCATCGCAACCGGGGCCCAGTCCACCACTGGCGCCCGCTTCCCGATCTGTTGGCGGAGCCAATTATTCCTTGCGGCTCCTTTGAACGTAAACTATATAACGTACCCGACAAAAGTCATCGGAAGTGAAATGTTTCCCGATGACAGGAAGCTCTTTGCGAGCATTAGAGGAGTCAAATAGATTTTGATTCCTCTCCAAATCATCCGGTAGCTTCTCTGTAATGTAACTTGATCACAGCACTTTCTAACTCCGGCTCTGTGAAATGACACTTGGGATTAATTTAGTCAGCCTTGTAATCGCGCCTTATTGATGTGTCTCCTTTGAAAACAGCAGCTTCAGCCATGGGCCAAGTGTGTTTCGTGATTTGACCCTCTGATGGCGCTTAAAGCCTCACCCCATTGGACACACACACACACACACACACACACACACACACACACACACTCCTAAGGCTAGTCCAATCACTCGTGTAATACCTGATCAGAGGAACGTGAAAAACCTAAATAGCGGGGCAAAAAAAGTGACACCAAATCAGAAAGCGATTCCACGAAGGCGGCGGCGGGAGATCCATCAGAAAGGCGGCGGAGTGTGGACGCGTTGCCACGAGCGGTGCCAGGCGAGGTGCCAGGCGGTCCAAGCTGCATCCTCCATGCCAGCTCCCCGAGGCTCTGTGTCCTCCCTCATCACAAGGACAGAGAGGTCGTTAGGACCAAGCCCACTAAATCAAACACCTCCTCCCGTTCGTCGTCATGGCCGACAAAGCAGGTTGATGTGGAGTTACTCTGAGGCCCGTCGCGACTCCCGCTCGGATAAATACCGGTTCCCTCCTCATAGCCGCCTCCTCTTATTGGAAATGATTGCAAGATATACGACGCTGTTATGACACCTCGCCTGTTTTTGAGAGCACCCCAATGTCAGCCAGGCTTTGCACGGTGTGACTGATTCCTCCTAAATGCATTTCAGGGTTTTGCACAAATACATTTTCAGAGCTAAGTAAACAATGCAGGCCATTATGTAGATGTATTGTTTATGCATTTTGCGCTCGGTGGCGGGGATGAGCCAGCGAGCGTGAGAGCTGTACATACAAAGACAGAAAAACAAAGAGAGACAGACAGCGCCACTTCTCCCAGAGACATCAGCTCCACTAATGGCACAGGCATGTTTTTCCATTCTGTCAGCATTTTTTTTTTTTTACACACCAAACTGATAGCAAAAGGTAGCACTTTATGTGACACAAGGCAGGATCTAATGGATTGATACACAGGTTTTGACGTGCTATTTGAGCAAGGAGCTCCCTATAATTGGTCATGTCAGTGTGCATTAAACTAACGATATATAGAGAGGTGCCCTGAGAAGAGTGTCTAGAGCAAATCTGTCACATATCACAGGAAAATGACTTTGACAGCTATCTGGGGCACCCACTAGTGAGGGCGCTTTTGGAAATCAGCCCAACTCAAACTCCTCACCTCTGTTTGTCTGTCTTCATTTGGCTCTTGTTTGTTAATATTTGGGTGTACACTCATACACACTTGCCATGCATCATTCACGGCCCAGAAATGTTTGATTTTTATTGTTTTTTTTTTTTTCAGAAAATAGGCAGTTTTCCCCACAGAAAACACATCTCACTCAGCATATGTCGTTAAAGGGATAGTTCTGGTTCTTGGATATGAAGTTGCATGGCATCAACATCAGCAGTGTAGTGCATCAACAGTGACTTTTCTCCCGCTTAGTCCCATGAGCCGAGTTCTGCTCTGTTTTTCGGTGTTGAGGAAAGTTGTTCCGGCTGGTAGGTGGGGTCACTTATTGGAGGTCAAGGGTTTTGCTTCCCAAAACGACGCGTCACAATCGATCTGTTGTTTTCTCGCCCGTGGTATCATTGTGCGCCGCCGCCAACAGTTGCGCTGTGCGCCTGCCTTACAGCGTTTACAGCTGGGATAGTGAAAGTATAGTGAAACGCATTACATATATCAACTAGTACAAACATACAAACATGGCAACATGGCTACCACAGGCTACCCAGCATACCTTGCAGCGGGAATATATGTCTTTTGGCATGGGTAAATATTTATTGTATGCCCATACGTTGCAGTGGGTAAGTTGCTTTGTGCTTTGTGTGTTGACGTGTTGCTTGGATGGTTATTTTGTCGAAGCTACAGATTGCATCCGACTATTTTGACAAATTAAGTGTGCCAAATTAGCACCGCAAGTCATGTTACTGGCTACAGTTTTGATATTAAAGGTGTTTTAAAAGTTATTTGGATTAGGACCGGATTAGGACCCTTGGTGGGCCTGAAGTGGCCCCCGGGCCGCAGTTTGCCCATAGTTGGAGTAGCCTATACCTATATTCACTTTTTGACATCTTATGTTGAGATTACTCATAGAAACGTGGAGACCATCCAAACTTCCTGTAACAATAACAATTACAACAGTAATCGTACAACGTTATGTTATGTAGCAGCTACAGTGGTGATATGACATGTGGTGATTTGATGCACACTAGCTGTTTCTTAGTAGCCACTTGCAAGTGTAATGCTGTTAGGATGCAATCAACCGGTGACCAGTCCAGGGTGTACCCCGCCTCTCGCCCAAAGTCTGCTGGGATAGACTCCAGCATACCTGCAACCCTAATGAGGATAATCGGCATAGAAAATGAATGGATGGAGATCTACCTTGTGCAGTTCAAAGAACAAGTTTTGTGTTGGTCAATATTCATATTAATAATATATATTTCAACAAATACTGCGATTGACCGGCGACCAGTCCAGGGTGTACCCCGCCTCTCGCCCAAAGTCTGCTGGGATGGGCTCCAGCCTACCTGCGACCCTGATGAGGATAAGCGGTATAGAAGATGGATGGATGGATGGATTTCAACAAATAAAATTGTAATTTTGAAGGTGTATGCTAGCGGTGTCCAAAGTCCCGCCCAGGGGCCATTTGTAGTCCGAAGCTGCTTTTTTTTAAACAGCAACAATGAAAAAAGTTATTTTATTAAAAAAAGTCAAAATGTTTAGACAAAATATTTGTAATCTAACGGGAAAAAGTTGTAATTTTATGAGAATATTATGAATATATAAAAAACATAATTTTAGTAATATGAAGTGGAAATTTTACAGAAAAAATACATAATTTTTTAAAAGTCTTAATATTATAAAACCATACACAACAAACACATATTTATTATTTTTTACCGACTTACGGTGAATGAGACGTGTCTACTGCGAAACAACTGTCTATATTTGGAGAGAAGAAATGTAAACAATATTTTTGACTAAAGAAATTATCCATCCATCCATTTTCTATATCGCTTTTTCTCATTAGGGTCGCGGGTATGCTGGAGCCTATCCCAGCTGACTTTTGGCAGGAGGCGGGGTACACCCTGGACAATCGCAGGGCAGGCAGACAAACAAACATTCACGCTCACATGCACATTTTAGAGTTGCCAATTAAGCTAACATGCATGTTTTTGGAATGTGGGAGGAAACCGGAGTACCTGTAGAAAACCCACGCAGGCACGGGAAGAACATGCAAACTCCACACAGAGATGCCCAACGGAGATTCGAACCCTGAACCTCCTGACTGTGAGGCCAACATGCTACCCACTCAGCTTCCGAGCTGGACAACAAACACATTTGTCATAATTAGGTCATAATTATGAGAAAAAAAATTATGAAAAAAGTTGAAATACTTAAAAGAGAAATGTGTCAAAATATTAAGAGGAAAAAAAAGTTGTTTTCTAACGAGACTATCGTGGCAATTTTATGAGAATAAACTTGTGATATTATAATGTCATTTTAGTGACATAGAGTTGAAAGATTAAAAACTAAAATATGTTTTTTTTTCCTTTAGTCGTAATATTATGAGGAAATATTACGAGAAAGCGAAATCCGGTCGGGAAACAAGTTATAATATTATGAGAATAAAATCCAAATATTATGAAAAGAGAAAAGAAAAACTCCCCAGCAACAATGGGTTGAAGGAAAGTATATCACGAAGCTGAGATGCAATTTTTTTCTTGGAAATTACTCCTACTTTGAAATATAACCTTGTAGAAAATCACTACGTGGCCTTCGCTGGAAAAAGTTTGGACACCCCTGGTGTGTGCTGCCAGTTTAAAAATAAAATCGATACTGGCCAAAGTCGGAATCAGTAGGTTAGGATTTGTAAAGATCGGTCAAAAAATATTAGGTAGTGCACACCTAATAATACATAGGTATGTTTTTCTGTCAATTTCAACTTCACACTATGTTCGGCGGCCCTTGAACGCACCATAGTTTGCCATGACTGCCTCAGATACCATCTGTCCATCAATCATCTACATCAGGGCTACTCGTGCCTTGCAGGGTTTTCTTTCCAGCCGGTCACTAAAGCAGGTGATTTTGATGATCAACACCTTCAATTTGAGGGAAGGAACTCAACCATTTAAGCACCTGCTGGAGAAACTGGTTTGTCAGGAAAACCTGCAGTGTCTCGGCCCTCCATGGCACGAGTTTGACACATATGATCTACAATAGCATTCATTAATGTTGATTACCTATAAAATGAGTTTATCGAGGGGGCCTTTTTTGGGCTTTGACTTGGATTACATTGCAAGTGAACAATGGCAACTGAAGAGAGAAGAGGGGGCAGTTTGGAACTGCAACTGTGCTAATTTATACGTCATTCGCCGGTGGCCCCGGAAAGTAACCCCAGCAAAAAAAAAAAAAAACGGGAGATCTACTGTGCTTGTTAACTTGTCAAAATGTGAGATTCTATTTACTTGTTTCTCTTTCTGCACCATACTCACCATCACCAGCGCTGAAAGTGTAGTTCAAGTAGTAGGTAAAAGGCATCCACTCTGTAGGTTTAAACAAAAAAAAATGGCATTAGATGCGCAAAACCAGCCTTTAGTGAAACATCTTTTTAAGCAAGAACACGCACACGGGTGATGTCAGACCACACACTTTCTCCCAGTGCTATCACACGACCAGAGATAAACATGAAAGACGACGCTTTATGTCAGCTGTCTGCTCTCGTGCACGCTCGGTTTTACACCAAACAAAGGCAAATACACCGTCCGAGGGTTTGACACTGTGAACGTTGCGGCACCTAGTGAGTAAAAGCTGCACGGATAGTTGTGGTTATACGTGACCTCATAGCGATGCAAGTGCGATTCTACGATATTACTACGCTCCAGTTGAAAAATGGCGAGAATTTACGTTTGCTCTGTTGCAAATCATGAGGAAAGTTTAAAGAAAAGCAAAGAAAAGCAAAAAGTAAGCAATTTATTGCAAACAAGCTGATCAAAAGTTATAAAAACCTGAAACCGTCTGAAAATAGACACTTTGAAAAAAGAAGTGCACCAACCATTCTTGTAATCAGCTGAAAAATCGGTGTGGGCGTGCTTGATGCCAGTGGCTTAATGGAGGACGTCCACTGTCCCTTGTCATCCCCGAGTCTCAGGTGGATTTCGATCAGGGGAACACGCAGGATGGCTCAAAAGAGTGAGCTTATTTTTCTGGATGAAGTCAGTAGCCAGCAGCTGTTTGACGCCCCTGCACAACCTGATTGTTCCATTGAAGGAAAGAGCGGCCCAGATAATGATGGCGTCCCCTTCACTGTGCCGTGTGGAAAATATTTCAAGTGGGATCTCCTCGTCATGCCGGTAACGTTGGAAGCCATCAGGATCGTTCCATTTTTTCTCATCAGAGACTTTCTTCCACCTTTCAATGTCCCATGATTGGTGCTCTTGTGCGAATTCCAAAACAGGCAATTTTGTGGCATTGAAGCACATTAAAGGCCTTTGAAGACTTTTTTTGTTTTTAAAACCCTTCTCTTGCAGACACCATCTGATGTTTGTTGGACTGCATTTGGCACCAGAAGAAAACCAAGGACGGTCCCGCGTCTTGACGGATAGCCAACGGGATCCTCCGGCCCGGTGTTCTAAACATTTTTGTCCCATAACCCTCAGAATCTTTGAAGGCGTTCCAAAATGACTGCCGACGTCAGCAGCAATGGTGCACGCGAGAGGCCTCGCTTATGCAGCTCAACAATCCCTCCGTGTTCAAAGAGCGAAAGCTTTTTTGCCTTTGCCATCAAGAGATCTCGACAGTGTGAATACCTTTTTTTTTGGCAAGATTTTAACTTCGGTGCTTTTGATCGGCGGAAGAACAGCCTGTTTCACTCGAATGCTTGTTTGCATGAAATGACCTACTCGGTGTTGTGTTTCCCTCACTCCCCTTGCTTCTTTTTGCATTTTGAAGCTCTGCTTGCGAACTCCGTAACATCCAACTATACAAAAAAGTCCATTTGAGCAATTTCTTTAATCAAACTTTGAGGTACTCAGCACTAGTAAATGACTGCGGAAAAAAATGGTTCCATAGCCAAGCAAACGTTTGCGTCTCAGCACACAACTATGGTGCGTTCAAAGTGCGAAAATCTTGCCAAAGCATAAAGACTTCAAATATGTAAATAGATAATAGCGGTACATGTGTGGCGTACTTTTTACCTGTATTATCACTCAGAGGTATGCACTCGAGTCACGTGACTTGGCCCCGAGTCGGGCTTGAGTCACAATTTTGATGACTTTGGAGAACATCCGCAAATACCTGCAACTCGACTTGGACTTTGAGGTCAGTGACTTGGGACTTTAGTCTGATGACATGAAAATGCTTTGAGTGTTGAGTGTGTTTACCCTTTCAACATAGTCAACTAACGAGACCGTCTTTTCCAGCGGTTCCCTTGAGTCTCGCACGTCCGATCAGGTTTAGGAACCGACAACAAACGTGTGGGATGACATAAACCATGAACGCTTCGCCAGAAATGCTCCTGGTCTCATTTTGTTTAATAAACAACAACAATTGCAAATGCAGTCATCGTATTCGTCAAAGTTTGTAGCAAGATGGCCGCGTTGCTAAAATGGGATTTTATTTGGGCGGCCTAAACTTGGGACCTGAATTGGACTTGCACATTTTGGACTCAAGACCTGGGTTTAAAGACCTTTTTGAGGCCCGCCGCTGGTATCAGGCGTTTATAGCAGGTGTTTGTGCAGAAAAAACAAGAGTGAAAAAAACAGAAATCTTTTGGACCCAAAATCCATAAACGTGCAAGGTCCTGAACACTGCATTGCGCTCCACTGTATTTCCCCCCCAAAATCCAAGCGGTGCAACCAGCGTTCCAACAGTATTTGGCAACGACAAACTTTATTCTTTCTTTTGCCATCGCGTGACTCCTCCCGGTCATTGGCACGGCCGAGGTCGAAGGTCCAAGGTGAAGCTCGCTAAAGCTTTGCTTTCCTTTGAGGCTGTCACAAGCCATCATGCGGCGCGGCGGCTGCATGACTGAGCAACGCTTGTCGTGACGAGCGAGGTTCTGGAGGGTTTCACGCGTTTCTTCCTCTGGACCTGTTGATATCTCAACACCCAGAGCTTTAAAACAGAACCAGTGGCTCCAATCCATCCATCCCAACATCCGATTTTCCAGCGCATCGAGAGCGTTTGACCGAGCGGCTCCCGTCGCACTCGGAAAGAAGCGCCTCGTTCCGTTGTGCCCCGCAGACATCCGCCACCGCTGTGCCAGCCATTTTGTTTTCCTAAATACATAGCATGTCCTCTTCAGCCGTCTGTCTGCGGGTGCCGTCAGCCGCTCGGCCGTGATTGGTCTGATGTGCTTGATGCTCATCACTCTGTCAGGCCGGGCTCGCCTTTCATTAGGCCGGGCCCCTCCATCCGCCACACTCGCACAAATCACATTGACATCCAAACTCCTCACAACCACGGAGCAATTTAACTGATATTCATTAGAGGGATGACAAGAGCTGATGGGAGATCTGCGGAGTGGGGGGGACTCTCACTTCTCCTCCTATCCTATCCGCATCCTGTCCGCCTCCTTTCCTGCCTCGCCGCCGCCGACTTTGTTTTAGGAGCACTGAGGCGCATCAGCGTCTGTAACGAGCCGGCCCTCCAGGATAGTCAAGACAAAAGAACAACGGCTAATGCACCTAATCTCCGCTTTATCATTGCAGGAAAAGGCGGCAGAGGAGCGTGTGTTTTTCCTACAAAACGTCCGACAATGTCAAATGCGCAGTAACGACGCCGTCCTCTCGCGGCCGCAATAATGCTCATCCAAGCGAAAGTCCAGTCGTTTAGCCGTCTGCCTCCAGCCCCTCATTAACCCCCAAAGTGTCAACTATCTCATTAACGCCCCCGACCATCTTCACCTCAAGCCCATCACTTACCCTAAAGCCTTCATCAACAAATACGGGCCTGCAAAAAAGTCCATAATGTCAGACAGAATTGAACGGGTGTGAAGTAATCGCGGATAACGCGGGCGACATTCAATAAGGCGGCGCCGGCTTTTTTTTACTCGCATTATCAATGACTGCCGGCCTGAGTGCCATCTTTCAATTACCATCCTTTGTGAAGGGCTTTATTCTGCTTGTCGGACGTGAGCCATCGCCGGTTTCTCCCATAATGTTGGACCGATGCGTCCTAAACGTTGGAGGGCCGGGAGCGAGTCTGAGGCAGTAATGAGTTTGTGTGAGAAGACGGGGTCAGGACACTGTGTGTGTGTGTGTGTGTGTGTTAATTAATCTGTTCCCGGGTGGGAGGAACTGAAGCGAGATGATGAGATTTAAGAGAGTAAATGGCCGCGCTGCACTAGAGCTGTCCTCTGTTGAGCGAGCGAGCGGGGTTAGAGGCTGGGCAAATGGCCGTCACCATGGTAACCGGGTAACTTCCCAGGCCCCGGTCTGTCACGTCCGTCAGTCATTCAGTCATGACAAGAAAAAGAACACGGCGTCCCCAGTCGCAGACGCCGCATGCATGCGAGTGCGCTGCGGTGAAACATGGAAACTTTCGAAGTACATGGCAGCGAGCCTGAATTTTGACTATTCCAATAGCGTCAACACCTGCCAGTAATATTGTTAGATCCAAACGTGTGCTTTGAGGGAATAGCACCTGTCAGTGCATTCTGCACCACTGTCAGCTTGTCTCGACGCGCATATCCCGCATCCCCTTTATTTTTTCCAAGGGACAGTCCTGGAGTACAGGTGTGTGCCAGATCTGCTGTCTGTGCCCGGGGCTCCTGATGGCACCCAAGCCCCCGTGGTAATCAGCCCACTCCGCCTGCTGCTGCAGAACGCCTGCCTCCTCCTCCACCTCCTCCAGTGGCTCGTTTCAGAAACATCTGGTGGTTTACATGCAGCGCACACCACCTGCCAGACGCCTTGCAGGCAGTGGCAGCGCTCGAACCTCCCGAGCCAGACCCGATGAGGCGACGACAAAATCGGAGAGAATTGGAACCTCCGAAGACCAATGTTTAGGAAAATATGCATTTCGACTCTGAAATGTTAGAAGTTCTAGTCTTGGATTTGTTTTTACGTGTAGGTTAAAAACACTGTCATCATTGCAGGTGTCAATCAGAAGCCCCGAACAAAATGCAACAAAAGAAATGTTTTATGCAGCATTAATTCAGTTTAATAATAGAAGCACAAGGCATTAACATAGTTGTTTTTTTTTTCTTTATCAAATAACATTTATAAAACTAGTGTGCAAAACATTGTCCTTTTATTCTTCTTCAAGGCTCTGCACCAGTGGATAGTCATAGTCCTTTTAAATTAAGAAATATAACAAGTATGCATAATTTAAACAGCAAGTTGTAAGCATATACACTTTATGTACATTTTTACATGAGCAGACCTGGATTATGTCTCTATTCAGTCATGAAGAACAAAACAAACATTGGTGACAATCAGCTGGAAAATCCAAAATGACACTTAAGATATTCCTTTTTTAAATGAAATGTTGCTGTTTGGCAATTTTTATTTATTTTTTAGCACATTTGGTTGTTTAAAAGTGATAAAATGACCAATTAGAAGATGCATATGAAAACTGGGGTAGAACAAGACAGAACTGTACAAATGTAAAAGCCGATCATGCAGTCAAGCAGAAAAAAAGATCACAAAAATACAAAATAAATACAATATAGTTCAAGTGATGAATTGACTTTCAATTTGTACTTTTGGTCTCCCGACGGCAAAAGATGAACATGAAGTGAGATAGACAACACAAGTTGGGCAGAATATCGTTCACGTACAGTAAATTTTAACATGTTTTTTTTTGTAACACAGAGAAACCCGAAATATTATAGGCCGAATAGACGTAAACTCTTTGTGCTGACAATTTTAACAGTAGTTCTTGGCATCTTAGTGCATTATACCACAATTTCTGTTTGTTATTTGTACATAAGTCTGCAGAAGTTTGTCCAGTTTCTCGACTGCTGCTAGTGCTTTTCTAGTTCGCACACATACAGCAAGTGGTCCTCCGGAGACTTCCCGTGACTCTTGCTGAGGTGAAGTTTGATGGCGTGCTTAGTGGCAAATTTACGGACACAGAGCTGGCAGCGGTATACGGCTCCGTTGCTGCTACAGTCATCTTGTGGCGACACGTATGACTCCAGGGGTGCAAACTTCTCCGCCAGAGTGTGGGAGTCCCTGGCGGTCTGTTTGGGGGAGAGCTTAGCCAGGTCCCTAATCCTAAAACCGAGGTGAGCTTCCAGGTGACCAACATATGCTGCTGGGGTTCGGATCTGTGAGGCACAGTCACTACAGAAGAATACAGGCTGACCAGAGTCCAAATTCTTCAAGAACTTAGTTCTGCCTGTTCTTCTTAGCTGGTACTTGACATTAGCCAGCCAGTGGCTAATGGTGGTCATTGAGAGACCTGTAAAACGCGATACATGCATTCTTTCCTGTGGGCTAAGATCATTGATGATGTATTTCCCCTCAGAGGTCTGCCTCAAGGTGGAGGAAAACTGCGCCTGGAGGAGGAGGAGGTGCTGGGGGTTCCAGCTGGAGTGGCGACCCTTGCGTTTGTGGCCATGCAGGGATGCGTCGTCATCATCGCACGGTGAGAGAAGACCCTCAGCTTTATCGGTCACCCGTGATCGGGAGACGGGTTTTGGGACGGGCTGGGACTGTGTCAGGTTCCTTAGCATGTCTGAAATATCGGACAGGGCGTTCTCGTGTAAGGGGCTGTTGGATGTGTAGGGAGAAACCACTGTTAGCTGTGCGGGGGTGACAAGAGAAGAGGGCGAAATGGAGGAGGCAGTGGAAGAGGGCGTTAAGGGAGCTGAGGCAACAGACCCTCCTTTCTCACTTTTTCCTTTCGTGAGGTCCATAGGCTGGTCATCACTGGACTGACAAAACCCACTGTCAACGACAGTTTCAGACTTTTTGCTCTGCAAGGGAGGGGCGGCCACAGCAGCCCTCTCTGCCATGCTCTGGCTGAACCTGGAGAGCAGGCTCAGGGGATCTTGGTTTGGCAAAGAGGGCTTGGCTGCTTTCCCCAAATGAATGCTCATTACTGACTGAAGAGCACTTAGAGGATTGACAAAGGGCTGCTCTGGAGGAGTATGGCCAGTGATAATGGCGGTGCTCCGTGTTAAAGCAGAGGCATGCGGGGATTTGACTGCTGTCTCTCTCTTGGGCTCTGTTGCCGGGGATGCTCTGTCGCTATAGTGGCCCCTGTCACTACCGGCTGGGGTGACTGCCCTCAGTTCCCTAGGTGAGCCAGCCTCCTCTCCCTTATGCAATCCTCCAGCCTCATTTTTGGAGGGCGAGAGATGGTTGGGAGACAATCGCTTCACCCTTTGCTCTACCTTTGCTACTTTCTCAGTCACTTTTTTCACTAAGTCCTCCATTGCCTGGAAGTTGTTGCTGGGAAAGGGGGACGACTGTGTAAGTGGTGGGCTAATCAGAGGCTGGTTGTTGGCGAGGGAGGACAACACTCCATCACTGCCGTTAAATAGGAACTTCATCGGGGAGTTCTTTTCCATGCTACCCGGTTGGATCTTCATGGCACTGGGGAACTGATAGGCTGCATGAATGCTAGGATAGCCCCCCCAGCTCGGATTCCCACTCTGGGCCTTGTTGATAGCTGATGTCACCGTGTTCTCCAGTGATTTGAGAATATCCAAGCCCCCTTTAGGACTCTCCTTCAAGTCCTCTTCAGTGAGATAGTTATACTTTGATATATCGTATTTTTCCTCCTTGTCTGAATCTTCGTCCTTCCTGGCTGAAATTGCAAATTGTTTTTCAGGAGTTTCTTGCTTGGTACACTCCTCCTCAACCTCCTCCCTTTTGATCTCTTTGACAGGAGGAGAGATAGCGGGGGGAGATGTAGTGGTTTGAATAGGTGGAGGAGAGAACGTGGAAGGTGCTAGTGGGACGGACTGAACTCTTGGTTCCGTAGGTGTTGTTACTCTCCTGGGGTTGGGGGAGGTGGCCTCAGGAAGCAGTTTTCCTCTCTTACCCACAGAGCTGGTCACTCTCAGAAAGTGTCCTGTCACCATCATGTGGGTCCTCAGCTCTTGTAAAGTATTGTGTGAACTCCCACACTCCATGCATTTGAGGATCTGAAATTTGTTAGATTCAAACTGGCAAGCATAGCTTGCGCCATTCTGATGAGCATATCGATTACTAGACGTTGAGTAGGGGCTGGAGGACCGTTTTGGTAAGGGTTCACTCAAGTCTGAATGTGAGGGCTTAACTTTGGGGGTTACTTCTCTGGAACGTTGCGAGGGGGTCAGATCTAACCCCACGAGTCCCCTTTTCTTAGAAGACATGATTTTAGTAGCCACAGGGGCCATGGGTTCCTTCAGAGGCACTTTCTGATAGTGTTTGGTCTTGATCATGTGGACGCTAAGGTCCTGAAGAGATTCAAAGGAGTGACCACAGTACATGCACTTCAAAACCTTCTGGGCATCCTCCTTGCCCTCCATTTCCAAAAGTGACCGTTTACGGGGCTTGGACCAGCGCTTTGCACCACTTCCCGACTTGTCCTGGTTGTCATCACGGTAGTGGCCTGTGTCGTTCATATGAACAGTCAGTTCAACCAGTGTGTCATAAGCAGCACTGCAGCCCTTGCAGCGAAACTTGCTGGCCCCAGTAAAGATTGAACCAAACAACTTTGGGTTTTGCCTGTGAAGCTGGACTGTGCTAAAGAGGCTGGGCTCGGATTGGGCGGTGTGGCGACTCTGGGGAGGATTCTGTTGAAGTGTCTTTGCCACTGCAGACTGATGCCAGTCGTAACTGCTGCTGCTGCAGCTACTACTGCTACTGGTGCTGTTGCTGCGAGTCGGCTTCTCTGTCGAAGCCGATGGGGGCACCTGCGTTTGTTTTGTGTTGAAATTCATAGGTGTCCAAAGGGGACTGGTCAGGAAGCTGGAGTAGATGGCCTTCATATGTTCCAAGGTGTCCATACCTATGGGGGGTGTCTTACTGCCACCATTTAGAGGCGCTGTGACACAGTTTCCTTCAATTTTTTGAGTGGGGCTGTCAAAGTCTGAAAGACAATCACTGATCTCGCTCACGTGTGACTCGCTGTCCATCTCTTGCCCTGACAGCTCTGCAGCCCCCGCTGATTCCTGGTCACATGCTTGGTCCTTGGCAGGCCCGCCGCTTTCCACTACAATCTCATCTTTCATGGGAAGGTCATCCTGAGGGGCTGAGGGCAGGTCGCCTGCTTCCGCCTCCTCATCCTCTGCTGGGTGCTTTGTCAGCTCCTCGGGAGAATAGGCTGCAGGCAAAATGGAGACAAAGAGAGACAGAACGAGATGAGTAAAATTGCAAGAAGTCAACACGCTGTGTTAAAATAACTGAAAAAAGTTTCTCTGCAATGTGTGCCCGAGGACTCCCCGGGATAAATGAGCCATCTGTGTGGGAGCCTTTAAAGCTGAGCTGAGAAATTACAGTCATCCCATTTCACCTCATCAACCGTTGAGGTGTTATTTTCCTCTAGGCGAGCCTGTATTTATATACTACCCCAGCCACATGGAACTTATGCCTCCCCTCTTTTCGCTCCCTGTATTGGAGGAAAACAAAAAAAAGAAATATCTTGGCAAAAACATAATGCGCCATTTTATTTATCTCAAGGCGCAACAGCTTGAAATGAAAACTAAATCTGAAATTAATGAAGCCCAATCTCACTGTGGCATTCTCCTCTGGGGTAATAAATGAGTTGGATCAACCTCCATCTGTCAGTTAATATGTCTGACGCCTCTTCATCTGCCCTTTTCTCTGATCACACACGCTTACACACGCTTGCAATGGCACACGGTGAAGACTTGCAAAAGAGGAATGTTCAAATGTTGCCGAGACGTTCTGTAGTGGACAGAAGCGAGTTTGGTAACATGTGCAACTTTCCACGGGTTCTAACCGCAAAGCAATGGCAGCACAAGATCGTGTGCATGCCAGTAACAAAGAGATAAGATCATAAGAGCAACATAAAGCGTGACGTCCAAGCAACATGCCACTTTGCATGTTTATTGAGTGCATTTAATGCTGGGACACAAACCGTCCGCCACTAAACCCAAACTCATTCACCACGCTAAACCGGTCTGCAACATCGGGCCGCCGCATTTTCCGTAAACCTCGTTTGAATTGTTTAGGCTAGGGATTAATAACAAATGTTGAAAATTGTGAATATCAAGCAAGTCTTCTGACAGCTATTCTAAACTAAGACAAATGGTCTGTAAAAGAAGCTGTGAGTGTAAGGGGCTTTGTTTGTTCAGAAAGTCTAAATTCTACGTTTTGGACACACAAACACCGTGACTAAATCTTGAATCCCCGATCCAGTATACACACACATCCAGTCTAAACAAAAATGTCATAGCAGAAATAACTCTCATTTCCAGTGCTAACAGCCAATCTCCAGACATCCATGCGGCTGGCGCTGGTCTGATTTGGGCCCCCGGGGCAGACTCAGTAGGCAGCTACACAGCGCTGGCCAGCCTAATGGAGACCTGGCAGGTGCGGCCCACTCTCTGTCCTCCCAGAGATTTGGTGTGTCACCGGGTATCCATTACCTGCCATTCTCAGCTGATAGGCCCCGACAGCCCTGATCAAAAGATGTCGCCGGGCCCTGGTCCGTTTGGCAGTCGCTGGCATGTCGTTTGTAAAAAGGGCCAAGCAGGGTGTAAATAAAATGACATGATCACTTCCCCGGCCCCTCATGTTCTGGACACAATTATGATAATGTTGAAGTGGAAGGGAGGGAGGGGTCCGGGCGGATGAAGAAAGGGGCGAGGAGTTAAATTGCTCACGCTCGGTCAAACACGCAAGGGAACATTGCTACCAGCAAGCAACTGGCCCACACCCTTTTTCCTTTTACTTTAGGTTCTCATCCGTTTCTCCTCTGGAAGGGATTGCTGTCAGACTCTCATTTGAGAGAGGAAATCCAGTCAGGATGAGGTAGTTGCTGTAATGCGTTTGCATCCTCGCTAACTAGTCACAGACGTCAGCTTGCATCAGGCAAGTCCGGCGCATCGTTTGACCAAGTTGTCAGGTCGCTTGTCTCTTCCTCCGTGTGAATTTATGCTGCGTATCTGTCCGTGTTGTCTTGACAGAGTCATGCATTTCATGCTATAACCTATTTACTGTCACCGCATCACATTTGCGAGCTTTCCCAAAGTTTTTGGAATATTTTTAATCCTTGTAAAGGACTGCAGCCCCGTTAATGTTCATTTGTCATTAAGCTTAAATTGCACGGAGTGGGGGAGTGAAGTCCAAAAGGACGAGCCATAAAAACCTACAGAGTGTAGCTGTGCTCCCAGGCAATTTAAAATGCAAAACAAAAACCATTATGTCTGAGCGCTATCTGTTAATTTAATCCCCAATGACTGATAATCCATCACGTAGGGCGACAACCACATCCAATTATTCTCCCTGGCTTGACTGACAACAGAGGTGATTTATCAAGCTAATAAAAGGTGATGGGAGTATAGCGGCTCCCTTAGAATTAAAAAAACAACAGAAAGATTATGAAACTATCTCCGTGACGTGTATGCATATGGTCAATGAACAATACGTGAACTGTTTATACATATATATGTGTGTGTGTGTGTGTGTGTGTGTGTGTGCCAGCAATATTGACAATAACCGAGACTGGTATTGAATTGCACAGACTTTGGATATGATGCAGTGCTTCAAGCTGCAACCACAATGATAGACATATTGGTTAGTTAATAACTCTCTGACAGCGAGCATAATTATTTTTGGACTTTTTCAAGCTGCAACTGCCCCTACCCTGTGGAGAGAGAAAAACATGCAGTATTTCACCACCCGATAACGGCCCCAAATCCCTCCCCCCCGCCTTTGGTTGTCAAAATAAAGTAAGCCACTCAGTTAGGACGGCATCCTTCCTGCACAAACACAAATCTACACGCACATGAATGCCAGCGATGAGGAAAGACAGTCCCATCTTGGCATGCAGGAAGCATTCCTGAGGAGTATCATTTACGTAAACATGAGGGCCGCTGACCGGGAGGGAGAGATGATCAGATAGAAACACCGCAGTGTTGCACCGACTATCAGGAACAACAGAACATTGCGGGGACGCGATGATTAAGCAGGGTGAGCCTTTCGCTGTCTCTGCTATGGGTTAGTGCTGCAGATAGATAGCACTGTCTGCTTTAACACCTTTTGCACACATGACTGGTTATATGGAGAAGCCTCACAATTTTCTTTTCAATTGGAACTCTTTTCTCTCTTAGCTTCGTTAACGCTCGTGCTTTTCTAAAGTCAGTCCCCAGATGATCCGAGTGCTCGTTCCCGTTGGAGTCTTCACAGCTGGGAAAACCATCTGGGAGCCAGATCCCACCCAAGAGCAACGTAGTAAACAGGATGCGTCATTAAAAACTCTACCTGGGTCTGGCACAGTCTGCACGATCTCTCCAAAATTAAAGAAAAAAAGGGTAAAACCACACGCATCACAATAAAAAAAACTGCTTTGTAAGTATCTAATGTGTGGTTTGTGATCCAAAACATTTTCCGCAGCCATGGTTGCCGATGTTATCTATTTACTTTACTAATCTTTTCAGATACTTTGAAATAAAACTGACAAATACGCTTGTCAATTTGCAGTTTAGTCACGATTCGTAGCTTGATTAGAGCCATCACGGATCACACAATGAACTGCCCTTTGCAAAAATAGCAACAGACAGTCTGCTGAAGGGAGAGGAAGTTATCTACATGGGTGGTCTCGGCATACAGTAAACGACCGAAAACTCTCAGGACATGGTTAGTTCAAAGATTCTCACACCATGGGAGGAAAACTCACAGTTTGTATTGTACAGCAAAAATGCAAGTTAAAGCAACTCTGTAAACATTAGTACAGTATTCCTACCCTGCACCCTTCAGTCAACATTGCTCCTCAGCAGGGGGGCTCTTACCCACAGGAAGCAGCCCCTCAGTGCAACAGGGCAGGACGTCACCTCAGTCACAATCAAACAAACCGCAAAACCGCCAACTTCCACCTGGAATATCAAATTTCCCAGGATCCCAAAACTTTTTTTTAAAAACAGGTTTAGGAATAATTATGTTGCTGTCAAAACAGGCGCAGATCACTTTCCGTGACTGCTTCTCTGTTCCACGCATTTCAAAGGAATACACAAATACGACAAAGAGCCGCTATTAGGGAGGAAACTGTGGAAACTTGGTTAGCATCATTAATTCCTCCCAGAAGGTTCGACTCTAACCGAGACGGACGCTAACCAAATAAACTTTTCGCGTATGTAATCATTTAAATCCAATACATTAGTTCCCAGAAAGCAAAAAATGTTAACACAGGACATATTGTTATGGTTTTACATTTACTTTGACGCACAGAAAACAATTTAATTTCACTGTTTCATAAGACGCTATGTGGCAGCATAATCAACACAAACACCACCTTTCAGTTTTGCCATTGATTATTTCTTTAATTCAATAGTGTTTCTCACCTCAGTTACTAAAATGAAGCCAAAGAAACTCGCAGGTGCCTGCAAAATCTCTCTGCCACACCATGTGACAAAATAGACAAAGATACTACATGACTGACAAAAGGTCTCACTCCACTCATGCCATTGGTTTATGGAACAAACATGCCAAGGAGCTGAAAGCAATGCACAGAGTGTACTCTTATCCTGCCTGTTTGGAGGCGGCAAATGAGGAAAACACGCATGCGCATGGAAATATAATGAAGCTGGTATAATTAGTAGTTAATTATTTTATGAGTTAATTTGATTAGTTAAATTTCATTTGTTGTGTGATTAATTCATTACTTTATTATAATCTCAGGCTTAGTGACCATGATACCATTTTTTCCTGAACGAGTAATCTTGTCACGTTTTAATCTCGCGAGAGCTTGTGACACCCCCAGTAATTAGTGCAGCCAACACACGTTGAGATATTTCTTACATGCTAAATGTCGAGTAAGTCGGTCGTGTGTTGCCCGGATGGTGAGAGTGCATCAATCGTAAAAAAACTTATATTTCAAACTGCAGGGGTGCCTCGGGCTTTGTTTTACATGGTTTATTGTATCTCTATTTGTACTTATTCAATGTATACTTGTTTTTTTCTCTGTTCAATACATATGTATGTATATGTGAATATATACTTGGTTTCTTTGATTGCCATTGCAAGGGTTATGGTTATTTGTCTGAAATTTGTCTGATGTATACCCCTGTGCTGCATTAGGTCATGGTTGGTGAATTAAGATGATCTACATGCTGGTTTGTGTCATTAAGGAGATATTATTATGCGTACTGACCATTTATGCTTATAAATTGAATGGTTGAAAGTGACGTAGATCTTGTGGACGTGCAGAACCAATCAGTACGGATCTTACTTTGTCGGTACGCACATTGTACACCACGCACGTTGTTTTTGCAACCTTCTTACGAGGCCCGCATGGAACGCAAGTCCAGTACTTTTATTGCCCGTTTAATGGACGTTGGTCTCGCAACTTGGCTGTGCGAATAAATTGACAGCCGTACATCCGAGCAGCCTCAGATTTGACGTTCGACTTACAGGTTGTACGTTGGGTGCGAGGTGATCTTACTTCTTCATGGTCACCCCACTATGTTTTCCAAAAAAAACAAAAAAAAAATCCAATGAATCCATTTAAGACAACTGAAAGTACTAAAAAAAACAAATTTCTATAAATAGTAATAGTTTTACTTGCAGAAAACAAAGCAAAATGCATATAAATGATTAAATGGACATGATTTTTACTTTTATTGAAGACTAGAAAACTGAAAGATGAGTGGAAAGAGGACGCGAGGGGACAGAAGAGCCACTTTAACTTTACATGGGGATGGTTAGAGTTGCATGCTTGTTTCCTTGAACTTTATTATAATCATAATGAACACGCACTGGCCCACCTCGCCACCTATAACTCAGTTAAACCAGTCCCCTTGCAACCTGTGTAAGTAAGAAACCTTTACATTACCAACTTGCAGACTACAGCTACTCCTTCCATAGTGTTTCTCACCTTTTTCATCAATTGTCACTTGCAACTTTTTTTACAGCTGTCCTAAATTTGGCCGGCATCTGTCTATGGTGGCAAAACTCCAGTCCATTCGGGGCATATGAAAACCAAGGTTCTATTGTATATATAAAGTTAATATTCACACTTCTGGGTTCTGGGATAATCGCTAAAAAAGTGAATGAATGACTTCTGAGGTTTGTGCCTACAAGACGACATAGGCACGCTTTTTGTTTAAGCTCGGCAGTAACGTGTCATGCTGAATATCAACCTGCAGCCACTGGTTTTTAGTCAGGCTACTGCTGTGACATTATCCTCACGCAAACTATCACGTTTACTGTGATCAAGCAGCCTTTTTTTATTTGTTATTTGTGTGTGTTCTCTACCCCCTGATGGCATTGTGAATACATTGTGTCCGCTGATTGTAGTGCAGGATGTGTGATACGGGAGATGAGAAAAACAGAGAGATTATTCTGGCCCCAAGCAAAGCTTAGGGCTGAACCTTGTCAATGCACCTCACACAGGGAGGAAGGGGGGTGGCTGGAGAGAAAGATACAGAGACACTGTATGGGTTAGTCTGTGTGTGTGTGTGTGTGTGTGTGTGGATGTGTATGTGTAAAAGAGAGGGAGGCCAACTGGATTGGGGAAAACTGGCTGATCATTTTGTTTTGACCGCATCAGTCACATTGTTTCTGTGTGTTCTAACAAAACACACAAGCAATCAAATATTGATGGTGATACAAAATCGAAGAATAATATCTTTGCAGCAGTTTAAATGGCAGAAAGCAGAACATGCGAAATGCGAAAGCCACATGTAACAATATAAACAAACTCCAACATGACGACTCTTGTTGCAAAATATTAAAAGGAATGACAAAATATCATATCATTCTTTGGGACAATAACTGAAAACTGCTGAGTTTGCAAGCATGCACACACTCACATCTCAGGAAGATCCTTCCTTACGTTTACGCATATGCCTGTACGGTAGTCCTTGTTTATCACAGTTAATTAGGTCCAGGCTGGACCGCGATAAGTGAATTCCCTCAAAGTAGGATTCAATATTCATAAAAGGAATATGTTTGTAGTTATCTTATAGAATTTTTTTTCCAGTCTTTTAAATAGGTTTTTAACACTAGTAAAGCTCTTGAAATGAAATAACACCCCTATGGTTATACTAGTTATACTATAGTATAGTAAATAAAATATTCAGAGAAAATGCGACACATTAGATTCAAGATAGTACATTCACAGGTTCGTAGTTCCTTGTTTTATTCTTGACAGCATACTTCCTGCAGTGGCTATTGTCTCATCAGTGTATTGTAATGCAGCTGATAAATGGGTTTACACTCATATTAACCAATACAACATCATAGGAGAAAATAAGTAACTGACGATGTTAATCAAACCCGTGTGGAGGACTGGCAGTGACGTAGGAGGTTCAGAGGCGAGTTTTAGCTTATCATGGGTTACAGCCCCAACAGCTGTAACAGATTATTATGATAATATGATTGTGCTTGTTCTAAGATCACTTAAACCTGCAATAGATGCCTGTTCTGGCAATCGCGTCTGGTGCTTGTCTAACCGAACAATTACTGACACCTAGCGGCTAATACGCAATACTACATTCACCGTTATAATGCTTCTTCCGCCTTGTATTTGTATTTAGTTAGTTTTAGCCATTTTTATGCTTGTAAATTTCATTTAGGCGCGGAATAAGTACAATTTGCTTAAAAATGCATTTTTAAATACCTATACTGTAATAGGCCGTATTTGACCACAACATCCATCCATTCATCCATCTTCTATGGGGTTGTGGGGTTATGCTGCAGCCTATCACAGCTGACCTAGAGCGAGAGGTGGGGTACACCCACGCTGTAGAGTCAAGAGTGTTGGATGTTGGAACTGCGATGTAGAGAGGGATGACTGTACTTAGAACAAACTACATCATTGTTTGCTGCAAGATACTTGATATGCCCGCTGGCTTCTGCCAAGCAGGAGAATTAATTATTATTCAAAAGAATGAAGTGATTTCATGACGCATTGCTTCAGTTCTCAGGCATCGTCATGGAATGACCATTTGCAAGAGGAGTTTCCTAAGTTTTGAATGGCTGCCACAAAGGCGCTGTAGTCACGTCGTTCCTACGGCAATGTTGGTCTGAAGGAGATTCCTGACCTTGCTCTTGGTGCTTGGGCCTTGCGACATCCCCAAGGGATATGTGAAGGACCTCGCTCATGTTCCACCGCTACCCGCTAACCTCGATGACCTTAAACATTAAATAACAATCAACCATCAACTCAGTGGATTGAGATCAGCTGGTACACATCTGGAAAAAATTCTCTTATCGCATTGATGTTGCCTGTGCTGCAGGTGGTGGCCATATTGCACATGTGCAAGTTGTAAAACAGGAAATATAACTTGACTGTGAGTAGAATACTGAATGTAGCTTCAGGACATGCGACATATATAACATAACCTTATTGACACGAAATATCAAACTGCTTATGTTCAACAAATCTTGACTATCAGGACGAACGCTAAAGGCGACCAAGACAAGCAAAAGAAAAAGGTACCTCAAGCGGGAAGATCAGTAGCCGGTTTTATCTCGTCATGTGACTATTCACAATGTCCCACGTATCTGAGCGATTATTCCAGCCTGCTTCTTCAATAGCTTTTTGTGCTTCTCAGTTCCTTAATGTCCTGTCTCGTAACAAGGATATTAAAGCACCATTAGGATGTGCGAATGGAGTGGGACCGCTCAGAACGAGGGAGTGAAAATAAGACTAAAAGTAAGTAAAGAATACGCTCAAGCTGAAGTTTAATTAATTGAGGCGCAGCAGGTCTGAGCCTCGCCACTGGCATAAGACTTGAGTAACTTGTTTCCATGAGCGGATTACACAGCAAGCCTTTGCAACCAGTCTGGTCCCGTGAACTTTATTATAGGACAGCCTGAGTTATATCATGTCAGTTGTTCTGACGCCATGTATAAGTGCTGGCCTTTCACCAGCATGGACGTAAACACGTCTTTTTGTGATACCGTAAGAACCATGCCAGTACAGTACCGCAAGAACCACCTGTCCCTGAAAGGCGAGGGTTTCCGCTACACGTATTCGATCATGGCGCCCACGGTGGAGCTACAGGCGGCTATCAAGTTCATGCTTACTAAGGATCTCGCTCTCTTGTGTGTAGCTAGTGCCCTCCTGTATGCAGTAGTGTGCTGGGGGAGCAGCTTGACGAAGAAGGACGACACTTGCCTGGATAAACTGGTGGGGAAGGCAGGCGCTGTCATTGGCACTGAGCTGGACAGCCCGACATCTGCGGCAGAGCAAAGGACGCAGAGGAGGCTCTTTTCCATCTCGGACAACCAAAATCATCTAATGCACAGCATCATCTCCCAAAGGAAGAGTAGTTTCAGTGGCAGATTACTATCACTGTCCTGCTCCACTGACCAGATCATTCCTTCCCCACGCCATGCGGCTGTTCAACGCAACAGAGGGAGAGAGAGATAATAATCACCGGACTGGACTTTTTATTTAATTATATTTTATATTATAATGTATTCATAAGACTTATTTTGTATTGATTAATTTGAATTATTATTTGTTTTTTATGTATGATTGTACTACAAATTACAAGTGAACAGTTACGTATTATTTATTTATCCTTCTATTCTATTCTATTTTCTGATTTTTTTCTTCTTATCTTTCCCGGATTTGTGTTATTCTGTGATCCTATAATCTTGGAGTGCTGCTTGAACCCTAAATTTCTCTTGGATATAATTTTACTTAGTTGCTTTATTTTGAACTAAAATATTTATTATTATTATTATTACAAGTCATTTCCCATGTATTCATTTTACTCAAAAAGAGGCATCAAATTCAATTTCGATTTGTGTCAAATAGTATAAAATGTTGTACTTTTGTACTACTCACACACTACTATTTTACTAAATAGGCCAGGTAACAAAAGGAAGTGTTTTAGGCTTTCAGTTTAAGTGTTGTCAGCAACTTTAACTTGAACCGTTTTGCAATGTCCATGTTCTGCTGGTTGTCGAAAAAAGTTAAATAAGTTAATAAATAAAACAATAGGTCAAAAAAATTGTAATTTGTCATCATTTGTCATAATGCATGCAGCCCACCACCACAGCTTCAAAAAATCCCAAGGGAAAACCAGCAATCTACAACGGCCAATCGCTCCAAGGGGAACGTATCTGTCGTAGAGTTAATATGTTGCAGGCATGTTGCTTAGTTAACCCCTAATTGATTATACGCGTTGTTGTTTGTTGCAGCTGTGAACAAATTGAAACTAGTTTAGGATTTAAACTGAAGCATTTGGGCTTTTCAGCATGGGACAGAAGTTTAATCTCAGGGTAATGCTAGGGAGTTAGGGGGTTGGGGAAGTCAAGACAGGGCCAACGTAACCCCTCTCCCATCATGCAGCTGCTGCCGTGATTGCCTAGCAACGAGGAGGTGATGGACGCAGTCTGAAGATGGATTGCCACCATAAATCTTGAGGCACAGGAGATGAAGGTGAGCAACAGACAGAGGACAAAAGCAAGCGTTTTTGTGCCAAACACACCCATTTTTAGTTCTGATTCCTTGCAGTAGCTCTTTGGCAAGTTGGTAGTTGCCATTCTGTTTACATCGATAGTAGTTTTGTACATTTTTTTGTATGATTTAGGCGCTTTGATATTCATTCATCCATTCACACAATGATTGATGGTAGTGGCATATGTTGCCATGGAAGGACAATGAACTGCTCGTTCTCACACTGATGACTGAGAAGTATGAGGACGAACTGAGGATTCAGTACCTTGCTCACGGGAGTCTAACCTAGAACCTTAAATGAGACATGACCACACTAAGCCAAGTTCCCTACAAATCCAGCAGAATGGGCCTCTCGCTGTACTCGTCTTCGTGGTTGCTTTAGTTGGCAATTATACGTGGAAACTTCAAAGTCGTAGTGATACATTTGATTGACGTTTGCTGGGAAATTCAGTGTGGTGACTTTATATTCGGGACTTTCTTTTTTTTTTGGCTGGTTCCACTCAACACCACACTGAAAATAGGTTACAGTGAAGTCTCCTTCAAGGAATTATTTACACTGAAACCCCAGAGGCCTAACTTATCAACTTCAAGGTTATTATTTGTACCTTTTCCAGGATCAAAATGGTACAGGTACGCTCTCAAGGGTGCAGCAGTACCACCAATGTAGCTAGACCTAATGCCCCTCTAGGTATTTGGAGCTAATGAATGCAGATAAATTCAAACCAAACTGCGGTCTTGACAGCAGCATTCTGACTCCCCACATGGACTCTACCTCGATGAAACCCAAGTATGCCCAGATGTGAATGGTCACACAAACTCTTGCTCCGTTTCTCCAAATCCCCGTAGGTTCTGATTTCTGTTTTTAGAGATTACACCTTTCATATAGCAACTCTCCAATGCGGCTAGTGTAGTTTCGGTATAAACATCCCTGGGCTATCTGATTATGGTCTACTGCTGCGGCACTGGTGTCTAGTAACACTCAGAAAGAACGCTCAGCCATCCATCACACAGTGAGTGTCTGTCTAAGGTTTTCCACCCTGCTTCTTCTCGTCCTGGCTCTCCAGTTACCCATACACGGCCGACCTAAATAATATTCTTCATGATAAATGGCACTATAAGCCTGGTATCCATCATTAATCTGATTTTTAAAGAAGCATCCATCTTTCAGAGAGCCTGTTAGGGCCACGGGAGAGCAGAGCAGCCCGGGTTCATTTAAAGGCCAAGCTGCTGAGTGAGTGATACCTGTCAGCCCTGCTCATCAGGGACCAGCGTGCACACACACATACCACATTAAACACTGGCGCCATATGGTCACACACACACACACAGCTCCACAATGCCTCTCAGAGAGCTCAGCTTGTATATACCATACTAAGAGTCCACAAAACAAATCACACACTTGTTGGGCTTGTTTGCAAGTATATTTGTCCCCTGCATAGAGATGTCCAGAGGCGTGTCATGGAGGAAAATTCTGTCACTCATTAAAACATCTTGGGGTAACTTAATCGTCTCCCTCCCTTACGTCCCGGTTGTAGATGCTTTCAGGAGAACTCCAATCTTCCCTGGAAAATCTCGCACACAAGAGTGTATTTTTCTTGCACGTCATTTCTCAACTCTGACTGCTCACCTCTTTCCCCTATTCTTCCTCTTCTCTTTGTCTCTCTTTCACTCTCTCCGCCTCACCCCCCTCCCCACGCACATACACCTCCCTCCCATGTGTGTCTGCTAAAGCCAGTTTGATAAATGACACACGTCACCATGTCAGAAGCGAAGGGTGGGTCAGTGATAAATGACTCTGTTGAAAAGGAAATCGGCTCTCTGGCATGGCCCGGCTATTCTCCTTCTGGATTGGGTTTCAGGCCCCCCGAAGACTGGCGCAGCTCAGTTTCCCCCAAACGAGCGCACATCCTGCCTGGCTCTCTAGTTCTGCAAGCGCTGAGAGTGGATGGGGTGATCCAGCGTGTCCCAATTGTCGCTACAGTGCAGCTGCATCTATCACAAGAGCGGTGGGACTATTTTTACAAAGCGTACGACTCAGCGCCCAGACAGCGGTCCCTGCTGAAAACCTCATCTGAAAGCTGAAAGAGTGGATGCCTAACAGTTTTCTATTTGTGACACTGCACTTCTTTCTTCTCCAGAGCCCAACCCAATGTCCTGACATCTGCCAAGTGTGTGCTAAAAAGCAGAGAAGGGCCCACTTTACCACCTCACTCTTCTTCTCCTCCTCCTCATCAACCCCTTACCAACAGCCTCCTCCTAGTCCTCCCCCTCTCTGCCTTTTCTCTTCTCTTACACTCACTTCCTGGCAGGGTGGTAGTGTTATCATCACCCGGGCAGGATTTATGGATTCAAGGCCTATGGCAAAAACAAAAAGGCATCTGTCAATACCGCTGGGAAACACTCTGTCAGCCTTCCTCCTTCCACTGGTGCTCACTGGTGCTCATTAGGTATGCACTTATCAGACACATAGATCACAGACATGACTCAACCTCAACGGAATCCAGCCAAAAGACTTTCATTAGAGACCAGGCCTGCGAGGCCCAAACATTTACTTACACCTGTGAATAAGAGGGGGGACGCTTTTGTTGAAATGTGCTAATGCAGTCGATTGACCCCGGCTGCCTCTGTAAGATCATGCTTCCCACCGAGGGGGCTGTCCCCGCATTCGAAAACAGCAAAATATTCCATCACATTAGCCCTTCATCCACACGGCAACCGCCTTCCGAGTGTCATGAAACCTTTTTTTGTGGAAAAATCGAGCAACGTTGCGGTGTCGTTCCTGTTGACATTCTCCTGATATTTTTGTCTTGTACTCCAAAATGACCCGCAGAAGTAATTCCACTTTGTCAGCAGTCTAAACAAGTCCCGGTCAAGTGTATGGCGACTGAACATGCACATGCCTTCTATCATCTTCTCTAGTTTTGAAGTCACATGGTTCTGTCTGCGTGTCTGTCTACAGCACCACGGGTGGGTGTTATGTACAGTAGTACGTCATTTTCACCCAGTGGTCCGTTCACGTCTGGATGCGACTATTTACTAATCCGACACTGTGGGTATACGTTTTTTTTTCTAACCTGGAGTGTTCCCGTGTGGACGGGTCTGAGAAACACCAAAAAAGGCGGACAAAAATGTAATTTCTTTACCTCATTTCACAACACAATATGTTCTAGTATGTGCGTTTCTATCTTGGCTTAGATGCAGAAGACACAAGGGTGAATTCCAGCCTGACCCAAGCAAGTCGGCTGCGGTTGCAAACACCTCCCTGCCCGTCCATGTCTACCACACTCAGCATGGTCAAAGCCGGCAAATAAGAAAGTGCATGCCCACTGATACACACATTCATGAGTGATGGTTGCCAGTCTGGCACTTACAAATCTAAGCCTGCAGAAACAGGAGACTGTTACCATGGATGTTGTTCCAAAGTGGACCAGCTCCCCCGCCCGTTTCTTTCTATCTCTGTCCTAAACAGTCACAAGGTTTACGAGATAAGCCAAGGTCGCTGTCCTTAAGGGTGGATTCTCCCTACAAAATGTTTGGCAAACTGCAACCACATTAGCGCCGTTCTGCTGACACCCCACACGTGGCATCTCTTTTACCGCCGTATTTGCACCAAAAGTTGTAAAGCCGATGTTGACTTTTGGTTAAGCCGGCAAAGTGTTTCATATATTTTGCTGCACAGGCATCGCGGCGGTTCCTAACCGCCACAGACTCTCATTTGCTCGGATCGGTTACATTGCCGGCTGCCCTCAGTTGTTGAGAGCACTGAGACCTGACCAGGTACGCGCTCCCATTTGTCACCTGCAGCACACAATTGAGTTACAGCACAACCAAAGGCGAGCGTCTCTGTGTAATATCAAGTTGATTACATCAAAGTGGTGGCAAACCTCATTGGGCCAGGCACCCCGAGCTTGTCATCTCCAATCACAAGGCCTGTCAGGACTCCATCAGCCTCTCGGCTAATTGGACCGATGCTAATGAAGCAGGCAAAACAAGTTTTCTACTGCGGAGAGACTCAGACAGAAGAAGGAGCGAGAGAGAGGCTGAAAGTGTATGCATGAGAGACAATGAGGGAGCAACGCTGGGTGTGTGTGTATGGGGGAGGTAGATTTTTCATGCAAGTCTCAAGGTTGCAGTGGGCCGACTCTCCCCCTAAGTCCCTAATCAAGGCCCATCATCTGTCATCCTTTTCTTTGCTCTCTCTATCACCACGCTCTGTGCTGCAATCAATTCATCATCACCCTTTGTGTGCCACTGAACAGTTGACAACTTTATAACTTGCAGCTGCACAGGCTGACTGACAGGGGTGCAAGGGGAGCGCAAAAAAAAATGAAGAAATGGATGGATGAATGAATGCACAAAGACGCGTGGTTTCAACAGGAAAAAAAAAAGTTGTTTTCTAAAAACACCAAACGATCTGTATTACAGCCCTTTTATTCCCTTTCATCAACAGACAAACAGCCGTGTAGCGGGCCGGGGAGAGGGAGGAGAGGAGGAGAAACAAAACATCCTTCTCACTGATCTGAAATCAGAAAGCTTTCAGTCATTCTTTATGTGCTCCCCGCGGCCACTCTGAGCCAGTGAGCATGTACATTAGGCTGGGGCATTTTGATGAAATAAAAGCCCGGGCCAGCTTATGGCTAAACAGAATGGGAGCACTCACTCAGCCTGTCTCTGATTGACCATTAAAGCCATTGATGAATGGGCCTGTCAGGGTGGAGACAATTAAATCAAACATGAAACAAAGCCGTTGTGGCGGCCCGGTCTGACAGAGCAAACCCATTCCTCCCCTCCATTACATTGCACACAGCTCCTTTTACAACCCCTTGCCATGCCCGCTCCTCCCTCCCGCCTCCTCTGCCCACCGTGTGACTGTTCAAAGTGAGCACACGGGAGTGTGATGTTCTCGCCGTGTGATGTTTCAGGCCATGTCCGCACAAACATGCGGACTTTTAAAAACACATATCCGCGCGGCTGGGTTGTGACCTTTTGTTCACGCGCAAATCGCGTTTTGGGTCACTGAACCGACTTTTAAAAACAGCTCTTCCTGGCTCGAGCCTTTCCACAACGCTGCCTTTAGTGTTTTAACGTTTAGACGTCTATGATGTCACAGTTAGTTCAAACCGCTGGCTCCTTATCGGGCATGGTTGATGAGCAAAGATTGATTAGTAATTGATTATTCATTTTAGGGATTTTTGATTATTCATGCAATTTAACCAAAAAACAGAGCGCACTATATGGCTGCAACCACCAGGGGCGATGGTGAGTCAGTCTCAACTATTTTGTTGTCCAAAGTAGACCCTCAGGCAACATTATTCTCCTGGGTTCAAGAACAGAACCAATTCATTGATTATCACTTTTATGTAAATTCATATATGTATACAGGAGGCAGACATATAGGTAGGATACAAATACTGAGGTTCTCTTTGGGTGTGACCAGGATGGACAGGATCAGTAATGAGTACATCAGAAGACCAGCACATGTTAGAGGTTACGGAGGTAAAGTCAGAGAGGCCAGACCGAGATGGTTCGGACATATCCGGAAGGAAAGATAGTGAATATATTTGTAGAAGGATGCTGAGTTTTGAACTGCCAGGCAGGATGTCTAGAGGAAGACCAAGTTTATGGATGTAGTGAAAGGGGATACATGAAGGTAGTTTATGACGAGACAGGGTTAGATGGAGGCAATTGACTCGCTGTGGCGATCCCTGAAAGGATAAGGCAAAAGGAAAAGACACACGGGTGGTATACTCCTTCATTTTCTCTACCGCTTGTGAGCCGGAGTCTCTCCCAGAGCTAGTCTGTCTACAATTAGCCCAGTGGAATTATTTTCTGTCATGCCCCCACCGGGGGACGGAAATTCAGACACTATTGAGAAACTGATCATATCTATTCATTCAGCTTGAAAATGAAACCAGCAAAATGCAGCAAAGTGGGGAGCAGCGAGGCATAAAGATTGAAATTGCAGGTCTGCACTAATATTGAAAGTCCTTCCCCTCGTGACACCCCCCAGGGGAGCCCGCCCCACTATTTGAGAACTGCTGAAGTAGCCAAAAAGGCCTGTTTTTTGGGGGGATGTGGGAGGAAGCTGGAGAAGCCCCCACACAGGAGAACACCCAAACTCCGTGCAGAGATGTTCACTCTTTCTCAAAGGGCCTTTCAAGGGGCCACAAGGACAGTTGGGGGTTGTATCGCCACCCCTCGTGGTGGGGTGAAGGTGCATCCCGTGCCCCCGAGTCACTTGACCATCAGCGAGTGAGGCTGAAAAGCACACGGTCTTTGAACGTGGCTTCGGCGTGACGTCAGCGCGTGGTGGGAAGTGATTTCCTGATGCAAACCGGGCGGGATCGGATCAAAGCCGCGTGACAGCCAATCAATCAACCGTCAAATCGGACGTGGCAACTGTCGATTAGGGCTCCTTCCAGCCCACAGAACCCCATTGTCCGCCGCTAAATTGTTTATCTTGCCGAGGGCGGGGGACGGACAGTTTGGGGAAAGAAGTTATTAGCTAGCGTGTCTTGGCTAAAGCCCGAAGCCAACACGAAGATGAAAACCGCGCCGTTCGCCGGCTACAAAGTGCCACAAACAGTCGCTGACGTGCGCCACTTGACGCTATTCGGACGCGCGTCATCGCGGAGACGTACCTGGCGCGCGCTTGGGCGCCTCTTGTTTCCTCCGTGGCATTTGTGTGTGGATTTGCGGGGATTTCCGCCAAACTCCTCCTTTTTAGCCCCTCGCCGCCGACGGGAAGATCCACACCTCTGCTCAGAGAGAAAGAATCACGCCTCGGCGCGTCAACGAGGAGTCCGCCGGAGAGGAAAAAGTCATGATGGCTCCGGTGGAGGAAGTGCGTGCGCGCGCGCGGCGTGGTCACGTCAACAATGTTGTCGTCTTGTGTGGTGTGTGTTCAAGGAGGACCTCTCTCTCTCTCTCTCTCTCTCTCTCGCGCGCGCTCTCTCTCTCTCTCTCTCTCTCTCCCTCCCTCGCTCTCTCTCTCGCACACACGCGCGCACGCATACGCAGCTTGCGTCCAGCCCGGCCGCCCGCAAACTTGGGGGATAAGAGAGACGAGCGCGTCACTCAAAGTGGGAGAATGGGCAAACCCACCCGCCCCGTTAACTCTTTACTTGACAGACAGGAGGGAGTGGACGCCTCCTCTTCTCTCCTGTCCTCCTTTCCCAAGTGGTACAAAAGTACAATATTCTTATATATTTATAGTAAATAGTTGAATCGATGAGTATATGTAAGTCAGTTTAAGTGTACCTCATTTCCCCTTCCTATTTACTTAACATTTTGGTCCAGTTTCCGCCGGTGCACGTTGCACCGGATACCAAGTTTCGGCACGCGTCCCGACCCACCCTAGAATAGATGCTGTTTTTTGGCCTAAATATGGTGGGTCCATCATTGCCCTGATTTGGAAATAGATGTTGAAAATTGGGGCCGCACGGTGGTCGAGTGGGTAGCACATTGGCCACACAGTCAGGAGATCTGGAAGACCAGGGTTCAAAACTTCGTTGGGGATCTCTGTGTGGAGTTTGCATGTTCTCCCCGTGCGTGCGTGGGTTTTCTCCGGGTACTCCGGTTTCCTCCCACATTCCAAAAACATGCATGTTAGGTTAATTGGCGATTCTAAAAAAATGTCCATTGGTATGAATGTGAGTGTGATTGTTTGTTTGTCTATATGTGCCCTGTGATTGACTGGCGACCAGTTCAGGGTGTACCCCGCCTCTCTCCCAAAGCCAGCTGGGATATGCTCCAGCATCCCCGTGACCCTAATGAGGATAAGCGGTAAAGAAAATGAATGAATGAATGTTGAAAATTGTCCGGAGTTCAGTTCCATTGATTTGGTCCAAATATAGGCCAAAAAAGCTGCTTTTCAACCAAATTTAGACAGGAAAGGGACGTTTTTATGGAGACACCTCGACCTTTCACTTTTTAACCAAATCTAAACGTTGCTGCGACGTCTTTTCAACTAATTTAGAACTCAGGTACTAAATTTCTCTTCTCTCCAGTCTTTGACTTTTCCAAAATAGATTGCATTGCTTTACCCCTTTCCCTATCCTATTTTGCAGGGAAAAGACAGTTGGAGTAAGTTAAAATATATGTTTTGCTTTGAGAATTACATATATAACAACATGTATAAATTGTCATTGTTTTTTTTGTTGGAATTATTTTTCGGACATGTTTGACCTACTACTGAAATCACGTGTTAAAATGTCAAATATATGCACCGTACAATATATGTGTTTGTCATTTTCGAGCAATAGTACATAAAAGTTCATTTTAACATTTCTCACTTTGGACCACTAAAATGTATTGTAGCTTTTTTTTCTATCATACCTTTGCAAAAGTGCATGTTCATACCGTCATACCATGCCATGTTGCGGTTTGAACTTCATGGCTTCACACTGTCACGGTTTTTCAAACATACATTCATATATTCATAAATGCTGAATGCAGCCTATTAGTAAAAAATGCATGTTAAAGAAATTATTTTTGCCTAAATTAAACATTTTAAATGCACAAAAATGGCTAAGTGATCTTATTCACAAATCAGAGGAATTAAAAAGACACATTTAAACTGTGAATGTAGTACTCTACATTGGTCGCTAGGTGTCAGTAGTTGTTTATAAGCGTAACAGCACAGGCCACTCTGATCCCCTGATGTCACTTCCTGTCACGTTTGTGTGCAACCCACACAAGCACACGTTTCTGTTTATGTCTTACATGGCTTATTTTCTCTGATTATGTCTACTATATCGAGAAATATGAATCTAAGGGTGATTATATTGGTGTTACTTCATGTGTAGCAGGCTCTGATAATGTTAAAAATAGATACAAATATTCCATTTGTAAAAAAAAAAAAGGAACCATTTAACCGCAAACTACCGGATTTGAATTGACCAAATATCATAGTTTGCTCACAAGATTATCACATGTAACTTTTGTGTGTGTGCAGGGAAATCAAGCAAACAAAAAGCTCCAATTTGCTGGTAAGTGGTGCAAAAAAATTATGCTAAAAACCCCTCAGCTGACCCCCTCTGAAATGCAAACATGCCTAATGCCCTTTTCTCCCTAACTTAATGTGAGCTGTTAAATGTTGGCTTTCATCACAGTAAAAGCATCAGTTCTCCCATATATCCATGTTAGGGGGAGATCAAAGTCAGTTCAAGGAAGCAGCGTCAAGTCTTAGTACCGAGGTAATGAGAGTTTTTCATCACTTCTCGCGCGCTCTTTTTCTCCCCCCTTGAGCCAGCTGTATCTCAGGAGACTATGTAACAGTCCGAATCTCTCTTTGAGCTTCTGACGTGTCAGTGTGTGTGTGTGTTTGACCTGGCCAAAAAAAACGGTTCCAAAAATGCTTGATGCATCATGCAAATTGCACACATCAGACACAGACTTAAGGTATTGCATTAGCTCAGTTACACGCACACACTCAGTGTGGCGAAGTTAAGGGCGCTTCTGACCAGGACTTGGCCGTGCCCCAGCCTCTCTAAGAGCACAGCGGCTGGGTCCCTGTCACTTTAACAACATGAAGTTACAACCCAAATGGGATGTCAGGGGTTAGCAGGGCTTCTAAAGAGAACTATGTGAATATATTTCCTCCTATGGACTTGCCCCCACCGCGACCTCCCTCAGGAACAAGAAGTAACCATAGTGATTGGCATTTTTACGGCCGAATTAAAGCATCTCGGAGCCCGGCTGAAGCGCGGAAGGAGAAAGCGGCCTCTCCAAAATTAGTGAGCCATCATCGTGACAGAAAGTAGCAGGGACACGGTGTCATCCAGGGACGGTATCGATTAACCCATAAATAGTATACGGCCTCTGCACAGCGTCTCTCCCGGCTTACACTGTAAATGGAAGTTATCGCAGCGGCGTCAGTCTTGCTTTCCTCTCTGCGCATGAAATATCACATCATATAAGACTGACTTTAGACTTTGAATGCTGCAGGCAGTCAAGCATTCGCACTCATGCAGCTGCACAAGTGGACACAGCCTGACCGTTAAGTGTTTTGATGCTTGTGCGTTAAAAGCATTGACACTTGTCAGTGCATTCAGCCGTCACGGCGTTTAACAAGCGTCCAATCAGATCAGCCCAATGCTAGTCACTACCACTAGGGGGCTTGTTTGCATTCAACGTCACTGCCAGGACAAGGAGATCGCACCTGAGATGTTTTCCAGTGCAGGGGGCGTCGTCATGATCCTTCAACAGAGCAATAGAGCTTCAGGTTGTGCAGGGGCATCAAACGGCAGCTGGTCATGTGGAGATGTTGCAGAGGGCATCTTTCATATCTGAAGGCCCTCGTCTGTGTTGTAATGGCTGACTTTTTCAACAGGACTACACTGCACTCACAATGCCCGCCTCACAAAGGACTTCTTCCAGAGAAATAAGATCACTCTTTTGGACCATCCTGTGCGTTCCCCTGATCTAAAACCAGCAAAATAAGGACATTTGGGGATGGATGGCAAGGGAAGTTTACAAAAATGGACATCAGTTCCAGACAAAGGATACCCTCTGAGAAGCCATCTTCACCACCTGGAACTAATTGCCTCTTCCCCTTAAAACCGGTTGCCAAAGGGAAGAAGCCACTAAGAGATGGGACACGGCTTCTTATTACGTTATTCACTGCTTTCTGGCTGTGACATAGGCAGATGTGACAATTGAATTGCTCATAATGAATGTTTCCCACCATAAAATAGGGTACATGTATTTTTATATTATTTTAATGTTATGTACCCTACCTCAAAACACCTTTTTTATAAATAAAAGACACACATTTTTACAAACTGTGACATTTATTGCAAAACCACAAGCAACAATAAATAAGAGCTTACAACCAGCGCTGGAGCATTCATAAATAAAAATAGAAAATGTATCAAGTATACATATAAAATAGAAAATAGAAATAACAATATACGTTATGAACATCAACAAACGTGTGTGGTTAAAAACCTCCCTGTTTTGGCCTCGGCCTCTTCTTGTCGTTGATGTTTTCTCTCAGATTGTTTTTGTATAAAAGTTTTGAATATCATTTTGTTGCATTTGGCTATTCCATACTGGGATCGCAGCTTTTGCATGGTCCTGTAGAGCTGTGTTCAGTTTGCTCGGCATCTCCTGCAGGAACGACACATATGCATGATTGATGGGCTGCAACTATAAAATTGTTGTTGTAAATGCAAAAGTAATCATAAGTGTAGTATAGCTATATTGTGCAGCCAACAAATATAAAGTAATACTGTACAGTGAATACAATAAACATATCTCTCTATGAGAATTGTTGATGGACTAGGATGGCTTTAATTGACAGCAAACAGACTGGACTACGAGTGATTAGATAGTTAATATGTCCAACTAACAGGCCAATGTGGTCGCTGTCTAATCGTTGTCGGTCGTCTCAAGCTACACGCGAAGATGCGATTTTCATCTTCATTATTCTGATTGCGGATAAACATCCTCAGCAGTGGGATGCCCGTATCTATGACAAAAGTTATCCAGTCTCTTGTAGCGGCCAGTTACATCCCTACTTGTTGTAGATAAAAACGTATTTCTATCTGCAATTTAATGCGATTAATCATGAGTTAACTACGGACAACATGTGATTAATCGCGATTGAATATTTTAATCGTTCGACAGCCCCGGAATGTGGTTTGACCCATTTCAGCGACATGGGTTCATCTGTATGTCCGCCGTGTTGGCTTATCTATGTATTCATGGGGGTTTGTTGATATGCAGGTGTTGATACGTAATGCATGGCCCTGTTGACAAGAGGGATTGCTTTACTCCAGCCTTGTAGGTGCAACGGGGACCGGGGCTGTGTCTTTGGGCAGCTGTATGGATGGCTTGAGGAGGTCTCCATCATTCATAAAGCGCACTCTTACATGTAGAATTGATCTCGCAAAGAAACAGGGTGGCAATAGCACTTCATCAGTCTTGCCCAACCACAAATCACTTGGAGGTGCCCCCCCCCCCAGGGGAGAGTTGACACCATTGTCAGCGCAACGGTTCCCTCAGACAACAGAAGGGGCAGGGCAGGAACTCTCGCTCATGTCGGGGCCAAAATGTCCTGTGACGCACGAACAGTAGTGCGCTGGTGCAAATGTTATTGTTGCTGTTTTTGTGATATTAATCTGAATAAAGACCGACGCAAACGATATACTTAACTTGACAATGCAGCTAATCATGCTAAAGTTCTTGCAGTTCCTGCAACATCAAAGTATTCATTCTTTGTGTTTTGCTTTGTAGTTTTTGTTCATTTAATAATCATGGTCATTGGTTTTCCTTTGTTTCGGACATGCTAACAAGTTAGAGTGACACATATCACATTTGCACACAACTGAAAAGTAGTACTAAAATGCAGAGCTTATCCATTCTCCAATTTCCAGCAATTACTGATCGTTTGTTCACTTCCTGTGCTCCAACAGTTTTTGATTTGGAAAAGTGAATAAATGAAAAAATGTAAAAAAAAACCAAACCCACAGAAACCTTGCATTGTGTATAAATATCCATCCATTAATCTACTTCTGCTAGACTTCCGTCTCCCCAGCTGCTTAGATCATTGGTACTCACATTCATACCTATGGACAATTTAGAATCGCACATCAACCTAACATGCAGGAAATAAACAGAAACAGAAATAAACACAAAGACAAAGAAAAACAATAAGTGGACATCCTTTAAGTGTGCTCAGAAATCCCCCAAAATACGCTCAAAACATGTGAATTCAACCTCAGTTACGTGGCGTCTTTGAACGCAACCCCTCATTGCTTAGAATAACATGGTTAAGTGTTTGTTATTACATGCATATATAGAATCCTGTCCTGTCATTTGTCTTTCTGTTAATAAAATACAGTCAAAATGGGCATATTTCAGACATATTTGCAAATGGTGATTAATCACGATAAACTCATTTGAAAACAGATTAATCTGAATAGATATTATAATCATTTGACAGCCCTACTAATAAGCATTGTTATCCTTCCTCTGTGTGACTGAAACACACACTCTGTATTTGAGTCCTGTATTTGCAGACCAAAATGACATTTTTAATGAATTCACGGGAGTTTGTTCGTAATCACATAATGTCGTTAGATGGAACGCTGTAAACCGAGAACCGTCGATACTGGTTTCTGTGTTTGATCCTCGCCGTAATTGTACAGCTAAAAGGTGTTTTTGCGCTGCTCTTATTTCTGGTGTCAGCTTAACCTTGGAATAAATTATTTTTATTTCCGCTTGTTTGAGGGAAATTGTTTCCAAATGGTTTCCAAAAGCCAAACAAATACAGCAGAGGTGTCCTAGGAGGGCCACAAAGTGAAAAATGAAAGGATGCAAGGCCCACTTTGATATTTTGCAAAGCGACATGTACTGTAGCTGTGCTGTAAAGTGATGTCAAGTATATTGCAAGTAAAAAAACAGCACCTCAGCTTTGTGATAGAGGTGAACCAGTGTATTATTAGTATGAACCTCATCGCTCTTTTTCCCTTTTTTTCTGTCATTTTTTTTCGTTTTCCAATGACTTCGACATTTTTAAAAATAATCTTCGTAAATTGAAGCATGACTTTATGTCTTCGGATAAGCGGAAGAAAATGGATGGATGGATGGATGTTCTGATAATACCGTGGTATGCAAAATTGTGGGCACCCCTGATAATTTTCANATAGAGGTGAACCAGTGTATTATTAGTATGAACCTCATCGCTCTTTTTCCCTTTTTTTCTGTCATTTTTTTTCGTTTTCCAATGACTTCGACATTTTTAAAAATAATCTTCGTAAATTGAAGCATGACTTTATGTCTTCGGATAAGCGGAAGAAAATGGATGGATGGATGGATGTTCTGATAATACCGTGGTATGCAAAATTGTGGGCACCCCTGATAATTTTCAAGATTTTCCTTTAGAACTCATCAGTTGTTTGGATCAGCAATTTCAGTTAAATATATCATGTAGCAGACAAACGCAGTGAGATTTGACAAGTGAAATGAAGTTTTTAGGATTTACAGAAAGTGTGAGGTAATTATTTAAACAAAATTAGGTAGGCGCATTAATTTGGGCACCCCAACTGAAAAATGACATCAATACTGTATTTAGTAGATTCTCCTTTTGCAGAAAGAACAGCCTTTGAACACGTCCAATGTTACAAAACTGTCAGGTTTGATGGTTTCCGAGCAAGGACAGCCCGCTTTAAATCCCACCAGAGATTTTCAATAATCTTCAGGTCTGGGGACTGAGATTCCATTCCAGAATGTTGTACTTGTTCCTCTGCATAAATGCCTTCGTAGAGTTTGAGCAATGGTTAGGGGTGGTGCCTTGTTGAAGTATCCTGCCCTGCACAACTTCAACTTTGTCACCGATTCTTGAACATTGTTCACTAAAATCTGCTGATACCGCCTGGAATCCATGCGACCTTCAATTTTAACAAGATTGTCGGTACCAGTACTGGCCACACAGCCCCACAGCATGATGGAGCCACCACCAAATTTTACTGTGGATAGCTTTGTGTTTGTCTTGGAAGGCTGTGTTCTTCATCCGCCATGCAGCGCCCCTTGTTAGGTCCAAAAACCTCTCTTTTAGTTTCATCAGTCCCCAGCACCTTGTTCCAAAATGAAGCTGGCTTGTCCAAATGTGCTTAGGATACCTCAAGCGACTGTTTGTGGGCAGAAACGGCTTCTTCCTCATTCAGCATCCCCTTGTGCAAAGTGCGCTGAATAGTTGACCGATACACAGTGACACCATCTGCAGCAAGATCATGTTAGATCTTTGGAGCTGCTCTGTGGATTGAGTTTGAAGCTTGTCTGAGATTTTTCTTGGCCTGCCACTTCTCGCCTTAGCTAGAACTGTGATTGTGGTCTTTCATTACCTCACTGTGTTCCTCACAGTGGAGTCTGACAGCTGGAATGTCCGAGCTAGCTGTTTGTATCCTTCGCCCCCAAACCATGATGTTGAACAATCTTTGTTTTCAGGTCATTTGACGGTTGTTTTGAGGCTCCCGTGTTGCCACACTTCAGAGAAGATGCAAAGAGGAGAACAACTTGAAATTGGCCACCGTAAATACCCTTTTTCATGACTGGCATGACCTGTGTATGTAGGTCAAGGGTCAATGAGCTTACCAAACAATTAGTGCTAAAGGTACTCAAATCAATAAAACAACAAGGATGCCCAAACTTATGCACCTGCCTAATTTTCTTTAAATCATTATTGCACACAATCCTAAAAACTTAATTTCACTTCTCAAATATGATTGTGTCTGTCTGCTTTATGATATATTTAACTGAAATTGCTGACCCAAACAACTAATTATTTATAAAGGGAAATCTTAAAAATGATCATGGGTGCCCAAACATTTCCATCCACTGTATCTTGACGTTATTCCCATAACATTAGAATTTTTTCTCTGCCTAATTATAAAAAACAACCTCAAAACTCAAGAAAGGACTTAAAAACAACTTTTTCCAGTTATTTTTCCTCATAATTAGAAGTTTATTCATGTAAAATGTCAACTTCTCTTAACATTTAGACTTTTTCTTGTAAAGGTTTACCTGTTTTTCTATTGTTACTATTTAAATTTTCTGCCGGGACATTTTTATAATCACGATTTTATTCCCATAATATTTCGACTTGATTCCTGTAACATTAAAACGATTTCACAACCTAATTTTCCCAAAATATTATTCATTGTTTTGTTTCTTTCTCATAATATTACAACTTAAAAAAAAGTATTTTTAAAATATATATAATTGTATATTAAAATATTGCAACCTTATTCGTCTTCACGGCTTTTTAGCGTAAATTGTACGTTATTTTTAATTTATACGTCATATTAACTTTTTTCTCTTCATATTTTGACTCTACTCTCATAAAATTACTGCACATTTTTTCCATTTTTGCTGTTGTTATGTTTTTTCCACGCCCCTGAAATGTATTACCCGATGTTAGATCGTAATATGTTACTGTTTTGAGCAATTGCGTGTCTTCTATCTGTCTGACGGGAACAATGCGCCGCCACGCCAGACAGTTAAGTCAAACAGGTTTTAGAACAAATGCATAATTAAATCTACCTTTACTCATAGTGTTTAATAAATGCCTCTCAGCCTATTAATATACCAGGTAATTCATTTGTACAAATCAGCTATGTATGGCACAGACTAATTTCCACTCCTGTGAAGTGGATCGAGGAGATGAAGCGCTTGCCTTTGGCCTCGGCTTTGTGTCGTTACGCTCATCTTACACTAAGACGCGAGCGTCTCCTGCAGCTGCACCGTTTGGACTTTAGTCGTTGATCTTCATTCTAAAATATCCCCCTTATCATTTCTCACTGCAGAGAAACCTCCTCCATATCCCAATTCATTAGCTTCACTCTGGAAACGGAATGGCTCAGGGAAAAGGTGGACATGCGATGAAGGCGCGCGCCTTTAAAATACGTCCCCCCCAATCTACCTTAAACACTCATGATATTCTTTACGATTCCGACCAGCTGCATATTTCATGAGCCACTCGCCAGAAGGCATTACTTTGCTTCTTGTAATTTCTTTAGCCTACTGTTGGTGATCGCCCAGCCCCGCCCTCACTTCTGCGTCCGTGTCTCCGTTAAGGAAGACTAACATTCACAAACGGAAGGGGTCAGACATTGAAAAGGTCTCTTTAACATTTATCAGCGCTTCTCCCCAGACAGTCAACACGCAACTCTGTCTCCGTCACGATCGCAGTAGAAGAGACGCAAACACTGCATAAGACAAAAGGACAAAGGATTATTTGGAGGGGGGTGGATAAGGTTCCTCCTTAAGGGCGGGCAGATCACTCTCCGCTATTTCAATTAGCACACCACTGATTGTAGAGGCTGAAGTAAGACAATTGATCACGTCTTCCTCTCCCTTCTTTTCTTGCCCAAAAGACCCTCTTAAAATATTCAGGTGGATTATGAATGGTTACATCTCTGTCTATTTATATCTACTTTATTGACAGTATTACATTTATATGGCGTCAAGGTGAGGGGTTTAATTTAAGACTCTTGCAGACCTGCTCAGAATATTTAGCAAAAGACTGATTAGGGACGTTGACTTATATGAGGGCTGTCCAAAGTGCTGCCTGGGGGCGATTTGCGACTTTTTATAAAAATTTGCCTGTGGCACATTTAAAAAATGTAATTTAACAAGAACCTTTTAAAAAATTAAGCAGTAATTTAATATTTTAGCTGAAAATATTAAAGAAAAAAGTAGAAATATTACCAGAAACCTTGTAATTTTAAGAAAATAGGGTTGTATATTGAGGAAAGATAATATAATTTTATTAGCACGTTGGAAAATTAAAGACAGACGTTTTAAAGTTGTAGCGTTATGAGAAACAAAAGAAACGATGAATAAAGTTGTTCTTTTTATGGAAATAAACTCATAAAAATCAATATATTAACAAAATAAATGGATAAAAAAAGAACAAAGTCAAAATATTAAGAGAAAATAGTTTTTTATTTTTACGTGAACAAACTCGTGATATTATGAGGAGAAATAAAATAATTTTAGTAGCATAGAGTTGAAATATTACAGAAAAAAAGTTGTACTATTATGAAAAACAAACAAAACAAAATAAAGTTGTAATTTTTGGAATATTAGGTTGGGAAATATGTTATAGTAATATGTGGATAAAGTAGGGATGTCCTATATTGTACATATTATATATATTTTTGCCGATATCCAAAATGCCGATATTGTTCATTTCTCAATTCCCGATTCCAGTATCAGCCGATATGAATACTGATATGTGTAACCTCACATAGCCACTCAGCCACTTAGCAGTTGCTAAAGCGTCGGTGTTGGTTATTTGTGCACGCTCATGTTCTCAGCGCACAGCAAATTCATGCAGCGCACAAAGCACAACCCAACCGGAACCCTCAATGAAACAAACACACAACAGTTTATTCTGTACCATTGTGCAGTGGGGTCCCCGGGAGTGCCGGGTGAGCGGTAACAACACAATGACAAACACGGTCCGGCCAACGATAAGATCCTGCCCATCGATTCATTAGCAGCTCGTTACCTGGTACATGCCGCTGTGTTGCAGGTTAGCGTGCAGCTACCGCTGCAGCAGAGTTTAGAGCGCTAAATGCTGCCTGCAGACCGCGTATGTGCAGTGCAGCATTCACTCACAAGCCAAAAACTATGGCATGGATTTCGTAGGATAAAAGAACAGGCCGATTTAAAACGGAACGTGAACGTCAGATAAGGAAAGGAAAGTATACCTAATTAACAATAGACGGAAAGTGGATGGATGGATGGAAGGCCTCAGGTGTCGGAAATCCAAGGAACGCTCAGGTCGTTTGTGCGTATGCACGGACGCTGGGAAAATTAGCAGGAACATTGCCTTGCGTCCTTTCCTTTTCCAGTAGTGTGGGCTCCCGCAGACTTTGCACAAAGAGAGTAAAGGTTACACAGAATCAACGCCATACACGGGATACTCCGGACGATGCTCCACATCCAAGAGAAATTTACTGAATGTCTAATAATTGCGTAGCCCCCTCCTCCCCCCGTGAGTGGAATTCCCGGCTACGTCTGGCACATTGCTCCTGTGATGTTCCGTCAGTCTGCCTGACTGTCAACATGCCTTTGATAGGCTGATCTCTCTCTTTGCCCTTCCCGCTCAGACAGCCAACATAAAAGGGAGGATGTCTGTGATGGACGGGCAGCTTTTTTAAAGTGAGGCGTCACATGGCGTCGGATGGGAGGGATCCGAAATCAGGAAGGCTGTGATGTGACGAGACAGACAGGAACATCCTTCTCTTCATGTCAAGATGTCAAGCAGCGGGAGTCTTAGCAGAAAAGACAGTATCATCAGTCTCCCCAGCGATGCGAGCGTTCGCAAGGAGGGGGGGTGGGGGGTGGGTTAGGGGAAGGACGGCGTTGTCGAGCTGGCGTCGTCTTCTTTCGCACGGGTCTGTCATTTTTCTGTGATGCGGTGTGATGCAAAGTGATGAAAGCTGACAAACAATAACGCTCACGGGAAAAAAAAAAGTACGATTAAATGTGCTTAAGCATCTGGGATTGGGTGCCATCCCAAACGACTTGTGACCGTCATTCCTGATAGTTAAAGAAAGTTAACTAGTTAGGCGTAGTGTGGGGATGTTCACGAACAAACGGGTTCTTTTGAACAGCTCGTAAACACGATCGAGGGGAACCGTGACCTCTTCTTTGTGGAGGAGTGCAGCCCAGCGTGATACTCATTAGATAATTACCCAAAGACAGTTCAGGAGTCCTCCTCAGGGTTGAACTTTTTTGCAACTTTATGTTATTCTGTATTATTAACAATGTTCTTGTGTGGAAATCTTTGCACTGAAAGCTGTTTTGCACGGAAATTCACAGCTGCCTGCTTTGTTTTTTTAATGTAATACGGGGTGGAGTCATGGTTTACACACATGCACCAAATTTGCACATAGGGTAATTGAAAACAGTGCTATCACCGCAGAGTGATATAGCGCCACCCGCCAACCAATCTAGGTCAGTGTCATTCATTTTCTGTGCCGCCTATCCTCATTAGGGTCGCGGGTATGCTGGAGCCTATCCCAGCTGCCTTTGGGCGGGAGGCGGGGTACACCCTGGACTGGTCGCCAGTCAATTGCAGGGCAGACAAACAAACATTCACACTCTAATGGACCATTTAGAGTCGCCAATTAACCTAACATGCATGTTTTTGGAATGATGAAGGAAATTGGAGTACCCGGAGAAAACCCTCACACGCACGGGGAGAACATGCAAAGTCCTCACAGGAGATTCCCAACGAAGATTCGAACCCAGAACCTCCTGACTGTGAGGCCAACATTTTACCCATTCAGCCACCGTGCGACCCTAGGTCAGACTTAAAAATGGAATCCGCACATGCCAAATAAGGTTATAATTAATATTTCAGAATAATTCAAATCCATATTGGTGCGATATCCATATTCTTTACCTCCCAGTGATTATTTAGTTAAGGCTGGATTATTGAAACATAAAATAAAAATGAGGCAGTTTTTTAAACGGCTCCCCTCAAAGAGCCATAAGTCCCATCCGTAGCTAAGGAGCATGCAGAACTGAAACCGGACAGGGAAAATTTTTGCAGTATTTCTTTTCAGCCTTTAAAAGGAGGCAGATCCGAACAGGAATGGTTTCTTGGTGTCAAATGACTAAATGATGATAATACAATGGATTGGGGCCTCTATTGGATAATATGATGGTCGTTTGGGTGGTACCGCCTTCGTTAGGATCCCATTTCGATGTAATGATGATCATGGACCCACCTGAATCCAAGACGGCTGTGCCTTGTTTTTTTGTTAGAGGCTAAATCTTTTAGAAAGGAGAGGGTAGTATGTGGGAGAAAGGTGCAGCCGAGGGTTGTTTCTTTACAAACCGTTGGTCCACTGTGTCATTTGCAGCTTATTCATTCCTTTTGGAGGTCTGCGTGAATGGATATCCTTGTCTTCTGTAAGCCGAACATGCAAAAGTGCAAATGTGAACACACTCATTTAGTATAGTCATCATTCCTAAAGGTCCATAGAAGGACCATGATGGTAAAAATGTACCAATTTCACCTTTGATCCCGCCTTGCTTAGTTATGTCGTATGGCGATGTCGCTCAAAATCAAGTACCCTGGATAGGGAAAATTTTGACCGATGTTAATGAAGCAACACTGAGAAGAACTGATGTAGTCTCATGGCTTGGCAGGGCCTCGAAACAACACTTTATCAGTCTGTTGAGTTGTACCAAACATGATACTAAGAGTGCAATGCTCGTTTTTGATCCACCCGTTGGTAAAGTTAACATCTCGGATCCCATTGGATTGTGCAACAACTGGCTTGATCCAGGTAATGCGAGAAGGCAAGAGGAAGAGAGCGGGAGGTGACAAAGGAGAAGCAGCAGATGAGAAACGGACGGCCTAATGAAGTCAAATTGTATGCCTAATTTAAGCATTTTAAAGCATAACATGGCAAAACTTTACGTGAATACAAATATAAGGTTTTCAGAAAACAGTGAAAGACACACTGTGATTTCTCTGAAGTTGTAGTATTCTACACTGGCCACTAGGTGTCAGCAATGCCACATTGATGAGACAATAGCCACTGCAGGAAGTACTAGTATCTTCAACAACAAAAAGGACCTCACCCAAAGCCAACATGGGAGTCTGTATTATGTCATTCCATTCCATTTTCCTCCGTTTATCCGGGTCCGGGTCGCGGGGACAGCAGTAGTTTCAGTAGGGAAGTCCAGCCTTCACGGTTTCCGGCGACCTCTTCCAGCTCCACCGGGAGGACACGAAGGTGTTCCCAGGCCAGCTGTGAGACATAGTCCCTCCACCGTACCATATTATGTCATATTTTCTGTTATTATGATTATTACATTTGGTATGATGGATGCACATTTTACAACGGGGTGTTATTTCATTACTCGAGGGCTCCAATAGTGTTAAAACCTGCATTTAGAAGGTCGTAAACAGGTTATCTCTGCTCTCTAAAAATATTTATAAATGAAGAATCCAACTTCAGGGAAATTCACCTCTCAGAGAAACCAATTAACCTTAGAATTACTTTATTTCAATATTCATTTTTTCTGAAGCCTAAACTGATTTGACCTTTAATTACCAAAAACAGAACTGCTAGGACTTTTTTTTTTTTATTATAGTAAGGTTCTTTTTTAAAAGAAAGATTAATATTAACTAGCAAAAACACAAATTTCCCATCAAAAAGGAAAGTGAATGACCTTGAAACCAAACCATCACGGCTTGATGGCTCGAAATTTCTCACACGAATCCAACTCTTTGCCTACAAAAAAGCAGGAGGCAGGCTCATTTCAATTTACGTTTACTTGTGTATAATGTATTCCATTTATATGCATATTTTGACTGGATGAGAGCAATTGATCGTTTATGGAATTATTTCTGTAAATTGTAGAATTTGTGCACCGTTCTTTACATCTGGTTAGTTACATTTCATTGTATTATCTTTGTATTATCTACAGATTGCGCCAGTTTCCCTTTTTGTATAAAATCCACATAACCTTGTATTAAAACAGACATGCAGAGCCTGACTGTGAATAAACAAGCGAGGCGTCCTTTTGAATTCCAGTCTTAGACAAAAAAATCAGCATAAATTTACACCAATTAAACTTGTGACTCTGCTGTCTCTATGGCCTCTCTCCCACTTATCCCAGTTGGTAATTAGCCTTTGACCATCCAGCGCTCGCACATTAGCCTACGATGAAGGACAGACACAATTTAAGCAGTTGATTTGTCATAGAAATTTCTCATCAGGCTGAAAATCTTGAGGGCAGAGCGCTGCGTTTATGACATTTCGGAGTACATTTTGCCGCATTATCACTTAGGAAGGGTTAGGGAAGTGTCAGTGCGGAATCTGGCTTTGGCTGCCGTGCCAACTCCATTTGCCAGGGTTTTACTGCATGCCCCCTTGACACTGCCATGTGTGGAGAACCATAGAAGACGGTGATGGGCAGAAAGTCCCTTGGCTATTTGAAGGGAGTGATCAGAATTCCTATTAGCATCTTTGCAAGCTGATGGCAGCCTGTCACTTCAGGTGCCAAGTGGTCTCTTTGGACTCAAGTCAGTCACATTTTTATCCATCTGGACACAACAAAAGTGCAAATGTGGAGCACAGACAAGAATGTTTCGACACAAATTTTTTGTGGAAATGATAACAATCCCGAGATGTTTCTCTTTGTAGGTGTGAGGACCTACACCTTCGCAAACTGTGTCAAAAATGTGCCTATACTCAAATTTATCAACATTGTCAGTGCTAGACAAAAAAGTGACAAAGTATAAGGTGCACCTTACAAAAAATATAGTACCCTTGTTTGATCTTTTATTGGATCTCATTGTTAGTTTAACGTAGTGCAGTCATGAGCAAATGTTTTGAGAATGACACAATTATTAATACTCTCAAAGTTTGCTGCCTCAATTTTTATGATGGCAGTTTGGATGTACTCCAGAAGGTTATGAAGACTGATAAAATCTATGAACATTAACTGTCCCTTTTTGTCGTGAAATTAACTTAATCTCCCAAAAACTTTTCCACTGCATTTCAGCCCTGCCACAAAAAGAGCAGCTGACAGACATCATGTTAGTGGTTCACTGGTTAACGTAGGTGAGAGTCGGTACCAGGACAAAGCCTGGACATGACTCTGTCATTCAGAAAGAATGAGAATAGCTTTAAAGTTTGTTTTTCCTCTGTTAACCATGGTTACCAGCAAGGAAACACATGCACAAAAAGGATTGCACAGGCAAGGATATTGCTGCTACTGGGGTGACACAAGAACCAACCTTTTATCCGATCATTAAGAACTTCCATGACAGAGGTTGACTTGTGGTGAAGAAGGCTTCAGGGCGCCCAAGAAAGTCCATCAAGTGTTTGGACTGTCTCCAAAAGTTGATTTCGCTGCAGAATCGGGCTACCACCAGAGCAGTGCTTGCTCAGGAACGGTACAATGGTGCATCTGCTTGCACAGTGGAGCAAAGATGGCCCGGTGTCAGTTTTTTGCAGGAAAAATCTACAAGGACAGACTGGTATTCTGCAGAAGACACAAGCACTGAGCGCCCTAAGACTGAGGTAAGACTATTTTTTTCTGATCCATACCCTTTCTGATTGTTTGGGGCTTGTCCTTTGAAGAAAATCCGTCCTGTGTAACGCCAATCCAATTTTGCCTAAAAGAACAGGCTTGAATTAAGAATGGTACCAAAAACAACCTCCAAAAGCACCTCCTCCTAACCATCCAAAAGCAGTGCTGTGACACACAATGCCTTTTCCAAAGGCAAAAGTGACAACTAAGTCGCTTGGGGACCAACATAGTAACATCTGACAAAAAGATCTAAAACTCTGAAGCAGCCAACTTGTGAAAAGCAATACTTGTCATTCTCAAAACTTTGGTCCACGACTGTAGATAGCACGCGCCCAACGCTACGACCAGTCTATCCAGTATACCAGCAGTGTGGCCCAGCTCATGATTGGTTATTTGCAGCAAATCCATACAGCAATGGTCTTTTTCCCCAACACCAGCTGGCTATTGTGTTGTATTTTTTGTAATTTCAAGAGATTAATGACACTGTCACACACTTGTGAAGCATCCTTAACTAAGATTCAGCAGCATAATGTCCACTCCATCTTTGTTTCATTTCCCTCACTCAAACTGCATTCCAATCAGCATTAGGCCATCTTGAATCCCTCCTCATTCTGGCTACTGCACACTAGTGTGAATGTTTATTTTTTTGCCAAACAGATGGAAAAGCGTCACTATGTTGCACACACAGACACACTTGCTTCCCCTTGTGATGATTTTGCAGCCCACACTGACGTCCAGTCATTCATTACAAACTGAATTAATGTGCCAGAGTTGCGGTTTCCCTTTAAAAACAGATGTCGCCCGTACATCTAATTGAGCAACACACCAAATCCTCCACTCTCAGCTCTCTCCGGTTATTTCGTTTCCGCGCTGCACGAGGAGTGCACACACACACACACGCAAGCGGCATTTTGTCTCCACGTGTTGTTGCGGTGACCTTGCTGCCCGATAACCTAAATCACATTTTAATATATTCACACAATAATGACATAGGAGCACTCAATTATGGACATTATTGCTGAGAAATGGCTCGACTGAGGTGAAGGATAAGTCTTATCTTTGGCTGTCAGCGGGAGCATTAGTCATGGTAACGGGTCCCTCATACCTGTGTTCGGGCTTTTCATGGAGCTTTGCGAAGCAGATTTATCACAGATCGGCAGCGGATGTCGACACCCTCACAGCCACATGTGATGACTGTCTTGGGGCTTTAGTACTGTAAATTAAGGTCTGGGTGGAAGGAAATGTAGGCAGACTGTTGCTTGAGTTTTTCAGTGCCGTGTTATCACGGGATGATCAGTACGTATGTGGATAACTGAGGAGGGGTGGATCTGTTTAGCCCTGTTATTGTTTTTTTAAATTCTTCTAAAGTAGATTCCAGCTTTTAATGGAGGATGTTTTCTGGAACCACCATCCATCCATTTTCTTCCGCTTATCCGAGGTCGGGTCGCGGGGGCTCCAGGCTAAGCAGAGAAGCCCATACTTCCCTCTCCCAGGCTACTTCGTCCAGCTCTTCCCCGCGGATGCCGAGGCGTTCCCAAGTCAGCTGAGAGACATAGTCTCTCCAACATGTCATGGGTCTTCCCCAAAGTCTCCTACCGGCCTTGAACACCTCCCCAGAGAGTGGTCCGGGAGGCATCCTAACCAGATGCCCGAGCCACCTCATCTGGCTCCTCTCAATGCGGAGGAGCAGCGGTTCTACTCCGTGTCTTTCCCGGATGACAGTGCTTCTCACCCTCTCTCTAAGGGAGAGCCCAGCCACCCTGCGGCAAAAACTCATTTCGGCCGCTTGTACCCGAGATCTTGTCCTTTCGGTCACTACCCAAAGCTCATGACCATAGGTGAGGGTAGGAACGTAGATTGAACGGGAAATTGGTCAATTATTAGTAAAACAAAATGCATATTTGAGCAAATTGTATGTTACCCAAATAAAGCATTTTCAAGCATAAAAATGGCTAAATGAACGAAAAAACAAATATAAGTCATTCAAAACATGTGATATGCAGTATAATAAAATATCTGTGACTTGTTTGCGCCTTTAAAGGCTGACGTGTTTGACATTAGATGGCAAGAGCTGACTACAAGCTGGGTGCCACTGAAGAAAGTGGTTGACAGCAGCTCCTGTGTGAATGTTTAAAAAAAAATGGGAATAAAAAGAGCAAAGTTTGTACAAATGATGCGTTTTTTCAACTATGCTACAAAGCTGAGATGCAGTTTAAAATACTGTATATTTACAGTATATATATAAAACTTCTTACCATATTGTCTCTACAAAATATAAAAGTGGCCCTTGCATTCTTTCGTTTTTTTCACTCTGTGGGAATAGTTGGGACCCCCTCTGTGTAAATGGTGTTAATTCCATGTAATGATTGATACCCAAAGTACAAAGGGCAGCACTTGGACATTAGCAAAGACAGTCACTGTGGCTCAGTATTAGAAAATCAAAATTCACAGACAGGAGGGGAAAAAAAAACCCTCCATTTAAACCAAACAAGGCACAGGAACTAAATGCGCTTTCACTGCCATTGCTCTTTTTTTCTTTTGCTGCCAAAGAAGCCAAACTCAATTTATGTCAAACAAGGTTTAAAGGACCTTGGGATTAAAGCTATAAACTGGCTGCTGTCAGACCTGAAGCTCTGCTAACAATTTAGTGCCAAAGCGACGTTGTTCAATATCATTTCATATTATATCATGTCACCACACGGTGACAGCTACACATCAGCCCAGTCACAGCTGGTTTGCCCTGAAGTACTCCTCCAATGTCGGCTCCAATCGAAGCTCCGTATCTGAAGTATCTGAAGTACTCTGCAGGGAGTGGCCCTGGTTTTTGGTAACCAGTTTGAACAGATTGATAAATTAATGAAAGGAGTATTTTGGATGATGCTTGGTGTGGTGTGCCAGAAGACTTTACTCCGTCCATTGAAAGTTGTAATTGCATGGCCACCTCTGCAGACAGTGAGAAATTAAGAGCATGCAAGTCACCCCTTTCAAAGCCAAAATCCTTACAATGCCGATTAGGTTTAGGCATAAAAATGACTAACTGATCAATACTATGTGTCGTTACTCATTATTACACTATCATCATAAACGAACGTATCAATTATGTACACAGGAGATACAAATTCTTGGATTTATATATATTTTTTGTGCATACAAGACAATTTTTGGTCAATCAATATATGGGTCGTTAGTGTTGATGGTAATATTAATAATTAGTTTGGATAGAAAGTGCCGGGCGTTAAATGAGGCCAAGAGCTTTGTGGACCTGTGGACCAGAGATGGGCTGCACTTTAGCAACACTACCACTTTTGGCCAAGTGTCATATGCTGTGCATTAAAAGAGACAAGATTTTCGAGGTCTGCTGCAAGAAGATGGATGATCTCCAGCAATGGAGCCTCCACTTGTCTGCCCTAAAATGGTAAATTCAATTGTATGTGTCATATGCTGTGCATTAAAAAAGACAAGATTTTCGTGGTTTTCTGCAAGAAGATGGATGATCTCCAGCAGCCGAGCCTCCACTTGTCTTCCCTAATCTGGTGATTTTATTGTATGTGTGCTATGCTGTGCATTTAAAGAGACAAGATTTTGGAGGTCTGCTGCAAGAAAATGGTTCTCCTGCAGATGAGACACTTGTTCGCTCGAATCTGGTGATTTTATTGATAGATTGTTGATTGATTGTGAAATAAACATTTTAAGATGCTCACAAAGGGTAGAAATGAAAGAAACATAAGCTGCAAAGGTAAAGATGATTATTTTTGAATGTGTTTATTATATTTGTTAAAATATGTTTGTTATTATTATTTATTATTATTATTATTATTATTATTATTATTATTATCCATCCATTTTCTATGCCGCTTATCCTCATTAGGGTCGCGGGGTATGCTGGAGCCTATCCCAAGCGATATTTATTATAATATTACATAATATGAAATAGACAATGATATTTATGCAGCGTAGTTGTCTCATTATTGCAACCCTTTCCACCGTAGGGATAAAAAGAAAAGCTGTTGCCTTTTTTTACTGTTTTAGTTAATATTTTTATGACTATAGTTTATATGTTCTTCATGTGATGTGTGAACAGTGTGAGCGGCTTAGGCGTTAATTTAGGTATAAGTTCCGACTTAAAAACTCATCTTATGAGTGAAAGTCATACGTAGAGCGAGGACTGACCGTACTCAACATGAACTGTCCATGCGAAGCATTTACTCCACTGTGCTCTCGTGTTCAGTCCGTGTAGATGCACCGCAGCAGTTCCACCAACCATTATTTTCACATGCGGCCGCTCACACTGATTGATTGACTAAAATTAGCTCATTAAATGTTACGAATGCGATCAGCAATAAGTCATCTTGACGATGCCACGCAAGTGACATAGTGACATATTCAAATGTCACGTCATGCCATGATTATGAGAATATATTTTGCACATTTTTTAATAGTACAAGGCGACTTATATATGTCATATTAAAAAAAAATCACATACGCAGGCCACACCATTAGGTACACTTGGATATTGTAATGATAATAGGGAGGTATTATTTTAAGAATAAGTCAGCTAGGATAGGCTCCAGCATACCCGCTACCCTGATGAGGATAAGCGGTATAAAAAATGGATGGATGGATGGATGGATTATTATTGTTGTTGAGGTTCACACTAGCAAAAGCTGAGCTGCACTGCACAGCTGTACGATGTGTAATATGCTGTCACACGGCTTGGACTCGAGTCAGACTCTTTTGATGACTTTGATTGACAATATTGTCAAAGATTTGCAACTCGACATCACTTACTTAGGACTTGACTCAGACTTTATTCTGATGACTTGAAAATGTTTCAGATTTTCAGCAGTGACGTGCAATACCACTGATTTTGTTTTGAATCCGATAATAATACGAGTACAATTCAGGCTGGTATCGACGATACCAATACTTTGTGCAAATAACCTATCTCTGGTAAATTCAAAAAAGTAGTGTTTTTTATATCATAGAGTAAATATAATATAGTGCATTCATTAAAAAAAAAGTAAGAATTTAATTACATTAATAACTGTATAATTAATTTAAATCCATATAAATTAAAATGGTATTTAAAATGAAAAACACAAAAAATGGAAAATAGTAAAATAATAAAAGCATTAATACAAATGACCAATTATTAGGAACCACCACAAGAGTGAAAAGCTGACTGTATACGATCGGTCATTGTTTCAACAGACAAACGTTTCAGACAAATAGTACATTGAAATATCTTATGTATGAAGAAGAAGCAATATTTCAGCGCATGAAGAACTGGTAATGGAAAGAATTGATATTTCAGTATCGATCTGCACGATGCTAATTTTGCATGAATGGTGCTGAATAAAATGCATCCCCATTCAAACTATTCCACTAACGTGATCTTTATCACATCATTTCCAGCAAGAACGATATTTTCCCAAGAAATCTGTCTCATCAAATGCCTCTATTAACGGCCAATCAGGTTTGAGAACAAACTACGAATGCGTGGCTTATGTTTCGGTGCACTGACTAAATCCTAAATGTTACTTCAGCACTCTTTTTCTATGATAAGACTTGTCACACTGGTCAATTCAAAATGCATTAACCCAATTTAATAGATTGTTACATGAGAGGGACCCAAATGGAAAAGTGAGGTTACAGGGAGAAGAGATAAAGAAGGTGGAGGATTTTAAGTACTTGGGGTCAACAGTCCAGAGCAATGAAGAGTGTGGAGAAGAGGCTGGAATGGGTGGAGAAAATTGTCAGATGTGATGTGTGATAGAAGAGTTTCCGCTAAAATGAAAGGAAAAGTGTACAAAACTGTGGTGAGACCAGCGATGTTGTTTGGTTTAGAGACAGTGCTGCTGAGTAAAAGACAGGAAGCAGAGCTGGAGGTAGCAGGGATGAAGATGCTGAGGTTCTCTTTGGGTGTGACCAGGATGGACAGGATCAGGAATGAGTACGTCAGCGGGACACCACGTGTTAGAGGTTTTGGAGATAAAGTCAGAGAGGCCAGACTGCGATGGTTTGGACATGTCCGGAGGAGAAATAGTGAATATATTGGTAGAAGGAGGCTCAGCTTTGAACTGTCAGGCAGGAGGCCTGGAGGAAAAACAAGTTTAATGGTGAAAGAAAGGAAAGAAGGTGAAAGAAGGTGTGACAAAGGGTGCAAAAGACAGGGTTACATGGAGGTAGTTGATTCGCTGCGGTGACCCCTGAAAGGATAAGCCGAAATATCATTTTAGTCGGGAGACACTAAACAATGCTTATGACTTGTATGAACTTTGGACTCAACCTGATCTGTCTTGACGTGACTTGGGACTTGACTTAGATTTGCACGTCTTTCCTTCAGACTTGCAAAACTCCCACCTCTGGTATGTGCTAGCCGGTGGTGGTGTTGATATATTGTTTGGGCAAGCTTTCGGCATGAAATGCTAACTAGGTAACATTAGCTTGTGAGTGAGACCCGAAACTGTAACTGCATTGTGCCAAGTAGTGCTGCACAGGTTTCCCTCACTGTAGTTTTGATGCTCAGGAAAAGGTGGAAACCAAGGAAACCGATCCGTGTCTTGCACTTTGTGACACATTGTTTGTGTATCTGTTGCTACGTGTGAGTCACTGAAAGTGAAACATCTTCCGCCAGGGTGCAGGATGGAAAGGTGGGTGGAGAAAAAGAGCCTGCAGGAGCAGAAGGACAATGGGACGACTTAAACGAGGGTGGGGTGGAGCAGGGGGATAGAAACCTCCACGTGTTGGATGCCTATTGGAGACATCGCTTGTGCAAACGGCGAGGAAGGGGATGACAACATCTTCTGCATGACGAGCGTATTCGTGAAGGCTGTGCTCACACAACGAGATGCCACTCTGAATCATCCTCAAGCTAAGATGTGAGCACACAATGACACACGCATCTAAACACACATGCGTGCACAAAGGGGATTTCACTTCACATTTTCCAGCCTGACATGCAAGCATGTTGCTACCAAAGATGGAGGGAGGAGACTTCGGGTCACTTTGGAGGAGGACTGCTTCTATGCCGTGTTTATTAGTCAGTGTACAAGTGGAAGTGCAGGAGAAATGAAAGCAGATGAGGTTAACCTTGTAGTTATTTAACCTAACAGCTTCCAACTTTTTCCGCCAAATGAAAGGATGCAAGGGCCACTTTGATATTTTGTAAAGCAACACAAGGAGATATGCTAATGAGATATGAAAACCTAAAAAAAACTGCATCTCAGCTTTGTGCAAAGAGTGAAAAGCCAAATATTTCAAGTTTCTGCTTGAATAATCTTCAGAATTTTCTGTCCGATAATGTAGGGCCCACCGATTATTGGCCCGATATTGTTATACAGTAAAAATATAATATTGGTCAATGTTGGTATTGTTTTTTTCCCCCCCCATAATAAAACTGATATAGCCCTTTAAGCTTCCCAACATTTCTGTGTTTTCTGCCAGTATGAAGCCTCATGTAGTGAGTACTTTACACCAGGAGATGGCGGACATCTGTAACTTCAATCTGCCCAACATTTGTGGGCTTGTTCCTATGCAAACTTTAGGATTTTATACACTTTGAACCCTCGTGTTTGTGAGTCAGCGTGTCTGCTCGCCATAACAGGTTTGTCAAAACACCCCTAATGGTGAGGGTGGTTGTGCGTGCACATTTATACGTAGATGCCTCGTCGAGCGCTGAACTGACGTCACTGCCAGCGAAAGTCGGAGCAGAGAAGATGCCTCAATAAATGTGCTGCAAGGAATTGTATGTCTCATTTTACTGCCCAACCCAAATCCCAGGGAATAACCTTTCACAGATAAGATTTAACAATTACCTTTGGTAGTTTTTCGCCCATAGACTGCATAATTTGGCAATTATAACATCGTTTTGAGAACATAATTAGCCGACGTTGTGGAAAACATTGTATTCATTCAATCATTGAATGGCCATGGGGTAGAGGGAATGTATAAAACTTTATTATATATATTTATATATTCTTATAAAAATTACACACATCGGATAACGGCAAAAAAGCCAGTATCGGACATCCCTAATTATGACTTTATTTTCATATTTTGAATGTATTCCTCTAATATTATTATATCCCACAGCTTGAATTTTGAAAAATTACCACATTATTTAGTTTTGTTTATATCTATATTGTAATATTACTACTTTAAAAAATGTATGCTACTAAAATTGGATAATTTTCCCTCACAATATCGTGGGCTACACTTTGGACATCTCTGTTGTACAAGACTTAGGAGTGTTAGTGTGCAATATATAACATTTTCCTTTAACATACTAACCCAGCAAAGGCGTAATGTTGTTGAAAGTCTTTTTTTTCCCAGCAAGTCGGCATTCCAAAAATCACATGTGCGACCACGTTAGCGCCAGCATCTGCTACGGTGTACAAAATAGACGTCAGTATCGCTAAAAACAACAGAGCTGGATCAAGTGTGAAAGTCACTCATTCTGACTTTCGCCATGTACACAGGCATCATTAGTGCTCTGATACTGTCTCAGAAAGCTGTCTAATGGTGAGGTCACTTGGTACCCACCAGGGCCCCACAATAGGTGGTCCGTGGGCAACTCTTTGTGGCTCCCGAACTGTTATTCCTTGTGCATATTGACACTTTGCCAGCTGTCGAACTTTCCATCCATCCATCCATTCATGTTCTATCCCTTATCTGAGGTCGGGTCTCGGCTCCTCCGAGGCATCCTGAGGCGTTTCCAGGCCAGTTGAGAGACAAAGTCTCTCCAATGTGTCCTGGGTCTTCCCCGAGTCCTCCTACCGGTTGGACATGCCCTGAGCACATCCCCAGGGAAGCATCCAGAAGGCATCCTCTCCAGATGCCAGAGCCACTTCATCTGAGCAGTGGTTCTACTCCAAAAACTCATTTTGGCCGCTTGTACCTGCGATCTATTGTTTACGGTCAATCCCCAAAGCCCATGACCATAGGTGAGAGTAGGGTAAGTCAACGGATCAATTGAGAGCTTTACCTTTTGGTTCAACTGCCAACGGTCAGACGCATGAACAGAGTTTCGATTATACAAAAGTGCTGAAAAGTGGATGGTGAAAATCGGTAATTGAAAGAAGTAAGACTGAAACAATTGTATTCATTCTTCCTTCAACAAACACAAGACTCGTGCATAATATGCCAGGAGAGGAGAGCTGTGATGGAGATGTCCACTTACAAACGGCATTATGGAACAAATCATTGAGACATTTCCTCTGTATTCAGAGGTAAGGACAACAAAACTAAATGCGCTTAAATTGTAGTATCAAGCTGTGAGCTATTTTATTCTTGTCACTTTCATGACACAAGAACAAAAAGCCCACTTAGAGTGGCATGGATTTTGAGTGCGCCCAAGAAGCCATTCTTAGATACAGAAATAATGAAAGAATGCATGACTGAAGTTCTCAGGGCTTGAATTGATAACAACTCCACTGTTCAGGTCGTCTCAGAAGACGTTTTGCCTCTCTCTCAAAGCAGGCCTCATCAGCAACCTTAGTTTCAGGTGGCTCCATTACATCTGAATGAGATGCTAAAAAGGTCATACCACCCGAACGACCATCGCCCAACTTCATTGTAACAATGTCAAATGACACCACTAAAAACCCAAACCATTCCTATCTGGAGATGCTTTCTCCCTTAGAGGATAAATAGGTTGGATCTTGCACCAAGTTCTCAGCTTAGAGCAGTCCTATCTAGTCTGACTGGTGTGTCCCATCTGGTCTTTGAGCACGAACCGATGAAATCTGATCGGATGAGAGGCCAAACGTCTTCTAAGACAAACCTAAACAGGCCAGTTGTGGTCCATTCAGTGATCACAATGACCAGGCCATGACTGAAGTTGTTTCAGTTCCTTGTGTCTCCAGACTCCACAAACTGGGCGATGGAGCTTTTTATTTAAGAAGGCGCACAGATCAAAAGTCCTACGAAACATAGATAACAATAACAATTCCTTCGGATGCAGAAGTGATGGAAATTTTGAGCCACATGAAAAAGAAACCTTGGAACTGACCTAACATTCCGCTTAAAAAGCTGAAATGTTGACTCTAATAACGAATAATAACACAACTGAACTAAATAAACCAGTAAACTAAATACCAAACACAAAATTCAGGTCCTTGAACAAATGTTTCTCAGTCAGTGATATTTATGTAAAAAAGGGACCGACCTTTCTACTTAAGGTCAGGGTGTTTAAGTTTTTCACAGCAAACTCTTTCAAGCATAAAGAATTTATGTACTGAGCCACAAAGGAGGAAGCGTAGAACTGCCTTGGATCCGTTTTCATCTTTTAATGATACAAGGTGTGTATCCCAACATCTGATTGATTTGTTTTATCCATAGTGTGTTTCCCTTTAAGCATTTCCTGTCACAGCATGGATGTATTTACATATTAAAACATTGACCCACTAGTTCAGGTGTGTCCAAAGTGCGGCTCAAAGAACATTTTTTTAATGTAGATATATAATTTAACGGATTTAATGGATGGATGGATGGAATGGATGGATGGATGGATATAATTTAACAAGAAAATTTAAAAAAAAAAACAGCAAACATTTTGAAAAGCAGAAAATTTTATGATAAAGTCAAAATATCAAGAGAAACAAGTCATGTTCTAACAAAAAAACGACAAAAAACGTTGTGTTTATAGATAAGCTTGTAAAATTATGAGGAAAAATGTCATTGAAGTATCATAGAGTAGAACTATTAGGAAAAAAAATGTTACTTTTTAAAAGTCGTAACATTATGAGACAAAACAAAGTTGTAATTTTTGGGAAATTGGGTTGCGGAAAAATAATTTCCATCCATTCATTTTCTATACCGCTTAATCCTCATTACAGCCGGGGGGAAAAAAAATCATAATTTTATGAAAATAAAATCAAAAATACAAGTATAATTGTATGAGAAAAAAATTGGGGTGAAAAAAGTTGAAATATTTGGAAAATGTAATATAAAATAAAAAAAACGTAAAATAAAAAAACAACAACAAACATATATATATATATAACATATATATATATAACAAATATATATAACTTCTTAGCGTATATTTACAAAATATTGAAGTGGCTCTTGCATCCTTTCATTTTCAGCATGTGAAAAAGTTTGAACACCCTTGCAATAGTTTTTTTTTCAAATTAGAACCATGAAAAGAAACCACGTGCATGTGTTTCAATTTTTTTGTTTTGAAATCTGCAACTTTTACTATGTACACAAAAGGCCTGTTTCCCTCAAACATTGTTCACAAAGCTGTTTAAATCTGTGTTGGTGAGCTCGTCCCCTTTTGCCGAGAGAATCCATCCACCTCACCGGTGTGGCATATCGAGATGCTGATTGGACAAAATGATTAGTGCAGGTGTGCCTTAGGTTGTTCACTTTAAAAAGGACACTTTAGAAATGTGCGGTTTTCTCAGACTGTGTGAGTGTGCAACGGGAAAGAATGTCCACCCAGAGAGAGCTTGGAAAAAACTTTTACATTCATTGAAGACGTGACTGTTTCTAAAAAACACAGTGTGGCAGGGAGACATCACACGGACACCACCTTCCTGTTTTACCGTGAAATATTTATTGAAATCGATAGCGTTTCTCACCCTCTTGATGAGAATGCTGGCACTTGCAACTTTTTTTTGACTCCATTGTAGGTTATTGAGGTGAGAAGCACTATTGAATTAAAAAAATAAATCACGGCAAAACAGGAAGGTGGTGTCTGTGTATCTCACTACACACTTCAAACATGGTTTCTTTGGGAACAACCACATCAGGAATCACATCTTCAATGAATGTAAATGTATCCCTTTTTTATTTATAGTACATATATGTATATATAATTTTTTTAATTTTTTTTGGTTGCTGTTTTTTTAAGCAAGGTTCCACTGTAAGGATTTGTTTTGAGTTTAAAACATCCCAAAATTAACATCTCATTCATAATACACTTACGGATTTTTTAAATATATGTCTAAATATTGCCCTTTTATTTTGCGGCCATTACACATTTCTGTTACTTTTTTAATAGGCAGTTCTTTATATCATTGTATCATGCTACGGTCCCATTTTCCACCATTGTGGCCTTTCAGCTGAGAGGTCACAGTGCATGGTCATGCACACAAAACAATCACCAGAGGAGATAATTTTTTTTCAGCGTTCAGTGGAGCAGATGATGCAAATATTGAGCATGCATGTACGTCATCGACACTTGTTCTGATGTATTGTCTTGTAAATCTCAAGCTGCACTGAGGCCTTCCAAGTAAGCCGTGCAGTGTCAGCACGGACAATTGTACACATTTAGTCAGTCACACATTTGAGCGGTCTCACAGGCTTCTCGTGTGTGTGGTCTTCCCAGATACAGACCATCAGCTGTGCAATGCACCATATTCTGCTGCCAGGCTAATAAATGGCTTGTGTCAGAGGCTGAGTCAGTCTATTGGTTGCTCATTTGGAGTTTGTCTGGAGGTTGACTTTAGAACTTTGCATTCGCCGTTGCGCTGCTCACTGACTGGCAAAGTCCTGACTTTATTGATTTCTTTCTCCAGTGCTCTTTGTCAAAATACCCAAGCACAGACCTTAAAGACCTCCGCCATTGCTCCACGTTCGCAGCCACACACGACTCCTCCTCTAATTGTCGCAGTTTTTGAAGCTCGGGTGGTGGGGCGGCATGATAGGCCGCGTGAGTGGAAAATGATTGGAGAACACAATCTACAGCCTCTGCATCTCTCTCTATTGCTTCCTCCCCCCTGTATCTTTTCTATTCTGACACAGAGAAAATATTGGACACCGACTGGCGTCCCATTGAATCCTTGTTGTGATTCATCGCCCAATTTCAAACTGCCATGCAGCTAAATTGCACCGGGTCTGCCAAAATTCATCCCAGGAACACGCAGGAGATGTGAAAAATTAAATGTCATGGCGGCACAGTGGAAAACTTTCACCTCTCATCGGGCAGAATATGCTCGCTTCATTCTGTCCTGATGGATGATAGCCTGGGGCTATACTTAACCTACTTAGTAATGTCATGTACTGCAGAATGTGTTTACTTTTGAAAAATAGAGCACAAACATAAACTCTATCAGAGCTTGGCATCTCAGCGGTCTCCCGCCAAAGAAAGTGGCTTTTTATGTTGATGCGGCCAGTTATTTCCGTGCTTGCCATACATGTTTGCGGCGTGTCACCTATGAAGCAAGAGTGGAGGTATAAATGAATATCAGAGAATACCGGCATTGTTCTGTATGGCTGAGAGTCATTATAAATGTTTTCACATGGCTACTCTCCGGGTGCCAATTTGGCGGTTTATGAGGGAAAGCGACACGCGGACATGTGAGGAGATAAAGGTACATTATCGAGCGTGAATGAGGGCGAGGGCGAGAGACAATAGGCGGGGGGGGAAGTGAAGAAAGGATAAGGTTGGGAGGCAGGGAGAAGGTAGGAGGGCTGAGCGATGACTGGCTACTTTAGCAATTAAAATGTGGGCCAAAGACACAGAGGCTTGGTTTGACCGAGAGACTGCACCATTCATCATCCCAGCTGCCATAAAGCAGCAGTAGATGGAATCTTTGATTTGAGCTTCACAGGAACATAAATCAAAATCCAAACCATGCCCTGTCAGGGCCATCGCCAGAATAACCCATCTGAGAGAGAGAAAGGGAGAAGGTGGATGAGAGGGAAGGTAAGGTTGGGGAGAGGAGTTACTTTTCTGGTCTCCCTTACACACATCCACGCGCACAGGATGGATGCAGTTTACAGACACGCACCTTCATAACTCCATATGTATTTGAAGTTCATACGCAGCTGCCTCTCAGCCCTGCACAATATCCCAACCCGCGGATCGTTGATCAAGTGGCTGGCTCCTGTCAGTGGCCAGTGGTGTGTCTGACCTACCCCGCCCTGACAACATCCCCTGGCCCACCCCCCTCCTCTCCTCATACCCTCAAATACAAGGCAGAGAACAAGGAAGTGAGGTCACGCCGCATGTACACCCATCCATCTAAATTGCAGGACAACGACAGCTAATAAATCATTCATTCATTGTTTAATCTATTGTCTGCCCGGGCAAAAGTCATGCAGCTGATATGAAGACAAATTTACCCCATGCAGGTGGGGCCCGTCGGAAAGGCACTTTTACTGTTTCCTTATCAATTAGTAATGTGTTCATTAGATGGCTCGGAGCAATTAAAACCAATGATGATTGAAATAACATGCAGGCTCTTCTATCAAGTTAGTGCCAAAGTAATTTAAGTCGTTTAGTCCTACGTGTTATTTGGCTGGAGGCCTTCCTTCCTCTTTGGAAACATTGTGATTTAGTGGGGAACCCTTGACTGAAAGATGAACGATTGTTCATTTTAACGTTGCAAATGCACACTGATAACATATTCATCTGGAAGACAGAGGGCAGACGGGGAGCCGTGTGCATAAGGATTCCGAATCCAAGGTCGCAAAATGTTCACTTGAAATGCAACACACAACCCCAGAAGGATGAATATTTTGGTTCATCATCTCCACAGTGAGCCATGTTTAATTTAGTATAATTAGAGTAAGTCTGATTGAAGGCAATGCTGAGGTAACATCCCTAACATAACCCTATTATGGAGGGGCTAGTGCGGAATTGTTGTACAACACGTGATCTCCTGCAGCTCGGGACAGGTTAATGAGGCTACATTTTGGGCGATGCATCTCATTAGAGTAGCCGGAGGGAAGGTTACTAAACAACACTGTTTGCATCCACCTGCGCTTGACAAATGCATGCTGTAATTCAGGGTGAAATGGTCCCAAATACAGCAAACCAGCACAACGTTCCGCTACAACAGGGGTGTCCAAAGTGCAGCCGGAGGGCCATTGTTTATTTGATTTTATTTTTATTACTGGCCAGCAGCACATTCCAAATATAATTTAACAGGAAAACAAACTCAAAACCAGTCACTTCACATGAATAAAGTCAAAATATATAGACAAGAATGTTGTAATCTAACGAGAAAAAGTTGTACATTTACAAGAATTATGAGGAAAAAATAACATCATATTAGGAACATTAACTTCAAATAATGAAAAAGGTTTAAATTGCAATATTAGGAAAAACAAAGTTAACATTTTTGAAAAATTGCAGGAAAAATGATGTTGTTACATCAAAGTCATCAAAGCCGTTTTTGCGATAATGGTTTAATTTTATTTGAACATGCATGTAAATGACATTGGAATACATCCCATAATACAATCGACAGTTCCACATGCCCAAAAGGAGCAGGAAGAAGCATTTATTTGATCCTACCCCAGTAGGGTTTTCCCTATTTCAATACATTTGCAGACTTCCTGCAGTTAGTAAGCTTACACGCATAAGTAAGGTAATGTGACAGTGTGTTGAATAGTAGTCAATGTCCTTATCATAGTAAATAACTTATTTGCAGTCCTGATGGATGATAATCATAATAAATAATATTGGTGCTGAGTGGTACATAAAAAATTGTAACAAAACATTGTTGTAGTACAGACAATGTTCTCGCTAGGATGAAAAGTTCCTAGTAAAGGTATAAGGTGAACGTAACAAACATAGCATTGTTAACAGAATGAAGTAATATGGCCTTGGATGTACACAATATTTCACGACTCTTCTTCCTTGTATTTTGTAAACATCAACTGCTTGTAATGTTTCTTGAAGTCACTCATTGAAGAGCTTTGTTTTACTTCTTTACTTAATCCATTCCACAGTTTGATTCCACATACCCAAGTACTAAAAGTTTTTACTGTTGTTCATGCATATTTGTGTTTTAAGTTTAGTTTATTCCTAAAATCATATTTCTCCTCTCTTGTTGGGAAAAATGTATGGTATGACATTCTTTGGCAACTGGTTGTTGTTTGCTTTATGCATCCTTTTAGTGGTTTGAAGGTTTACCAGATCAGCAAATTTTAATAATTGTGATTTTTGAAACAGTGGGTTAGTGTTTTCTCTATACGCCGCTTTTTTTGCAGTACATCAAGCGAGTGAAGTGTACTTTTCTAGTTGTTTCCCCATATCTCCACACAAAGAGTTAGATATGGTAACACCAGAGAACAATAGAGAGTTTGGAGTAATTTAAATCTTAAGAGAAAAAGTAGTAATATGCTTTTTTACCTGTTTATCACAAAGCTGAGCTGCATGTTCTTTCTTGATATGTATACAGTAGTGATCAATAAAAATAGCAGTCCAATGTGACTAACTTGTTTAATGACTGTTATTATATTTTTATTGCTACATGGCAAACAAGTTAAAGTAGGTGCAGTAAATTGTCAGAAAACAAGACCCAGCAATCATGATATGCACGCTCTTAAGGCCGTGCAACTGGGCAATTAGTTGAAAGTTGTTCAAAAAAATAGCAGTGTGGCATTCAAGCAGCGATCAATTTTGTGAAAAAACAGGTGTGAATCAGGTGGCCCCTATTTAAGGATGAAAACAGCACTTAAACACGTTAAACATGCATTTCTCTTTCAAAGCGTGAGGAAAATGGGTCGTTCAAGACATTGTTCAGAAGAACAGCGTACTTTGATTAAAACGTTGATTGGAGAGGGGAAAAACTTTGAAGAGGTACAAAAAAACTTTTGGCTGTTCAGCTGAAATGAACCGCAAAACCAGACTATCAAAATGGATCAAAGAATAGCCAGAATGTCTATTGAAAGTCTCAGCCAATGATCAGCTCCAGGATGATCAAAGACAGTCTTGAGTTACCTGTAAGTACTGTGACAGTTAGAAGACATCTTTGTGAAGCTGATCTATTTACAATAACCCCCAGCAAAGTCCCTCTGTTATAAAAAAAAATGAATGTACAGAAGGGGTTACAATTTGCCAAAGAACACATCAACTGGCCTACAGAGAAATGGAGGAACATTTTGTGGACTGATGAGAGTAAAGTTGTTCTTTTTGGGTCCAAAGATGGCAAACAGTTTGAGACGACCCCCAAACTCTATATTCAAGGCACAGTACACAGTGAAGACAGTGAAGCATCGTGATATGGTCATGTTTCTCCTACTATGGTGTTGGGCCTATTTATCCCATAGCAGGGATCATGGATCAGACATGGATCTGTCAAAATACTTGAAGAGGTCATGTTGCCGTATGCTGAAGAGGACATGCCCTTGAAATGGCTGTTTCAACAAGACAATCACCCCAAACACACTAGTAAACCAGCAAAATCTTGTTCCAAACCAACAAAATTAATGTTATGAATTGGCCAGCCCAATCCCCGGGCCTAAGCCAATGGAGAACTTGTGGGGCGACATCAAAAATGCTGTTTCTGAACTAAATATTAATTTAGTGATTCACAGGATTGCGTAATCCCAGAAACCAAAAGGTTTGTACAAAATAGTTTTGAGTTTGTAAAGTCACCGGCAGACACTGCTATTTTTTTTTTTCCACACCCCTTTCAGCTAATTGCCCAATTGCACAGCCTTAAGAGCGTGCATATCATGAATGCTGGGTCTTGTTTGTTTTCTGAGAATCTACTGCACCTACTGGTGTTTGCCATTTAGCAATAAAAATCTGCTAATAACACTACTTAATCTGGTAAGTCACATGCACTGCTATTATTTTTATTAACATTACTGTATAACTTCTGAGCATATAGACATATGCTGCTTTACAACAGGGGTATCCAAAATGTGGTCCTGTGGGCAATTTAGGCCCACCGTTTTTTTTTTTTAAGTGTCACTTAAAATATATTTTCTTAAAAATAGCGAAAATTGAAAAAATAGAGAAGATGGGCACAATGTGAAGAGAAAAATCAGGACATGTTCATATTAATGACTAATAACACACTCCAAGCTTTTTGTTGTTGTTGTTGTTGCCGTTTTGGGGGCTTCTGCGTTGTCTGAAAAAGTTCTACAACCACACCACACAACACGGGAGCTCCATTTTTAAAACGGAAAGGTCATGTGGCACACAAGCACCGTGTCTGACCTGTTGTTAAAGCAACTGTTTTACAGCAGATGAGTCTGATGCACAATATGATTTAGAAGCCATTAAAGGCGATGAGGTAGTGTTGATCCCTCAGACGGCACATCTTCAACTGATGGATGATTGAGCTCGGGACGGGCTTGAAAGTGACGAAGGGAGGTCAAGAGACGGCGTCGAGCGGCTAAAAGCGTCGTGTGGCACACTTGTCTGTGCCCGCATGCGGAGCGTGGCATTAGTCAGAGTGTGTAAAGCCCTAGCGGTCAGACGCAAGATGGGTTGAGGGAGATGAATGGGAGGCAGGTTCACTTTATTACTGTCACTCTGCTCTCTCCTAGGCTGCTCCAACCTCCCCACTACCACCCGTCCATTAATCACATGTTACAGCCTCCCATCCCTCCCTCTTTCAATGTCTGGATCTCCTTCCTGCACCCTCATCGCATCTTTCCAAACTCTCTCACTTTCTCTTCCAGTTTTTATAGCTAATCCGCCTGTCTCCATTTTCCATCCTCCTCTATTTGTAGGCATGCACGGTACTGCTCTTTAGTTTTTACTTTAATTCCCTGTGATGGGACATCAAACTAACCATTTAGGTCAGTGGGGTGTGCGACTGCATAGAGAAACATTTACATAAATTTTGTGCATTAAAGAAGCTAAACCCAATTCAGTGTTTAGCTTT
>QODF01000034.1:3579458-3591349 GCA_024372805.1 Oostethus manadensis | reverse complement strand
CCGGGAAGTCTGGACTTCCCTACTGAAACTGCTGCCCCCGCGACCCGGACCCGGATAAGCGGAAGAACATGGAATGGATGGAATGGAATGGAATTAAAGGAAACATTTTGTAATCCAACACTAAAAAGTCATACATTTCCAAGAATATCATATATGGAAAAATTAAGTAATTTTAGTAGCATAAATTTGAAATAAAAGAAAAAAGTTGTACTATTATGAGAAACAAAACAAAAGTTGAAATCTCTGGACGATTAAGTGGCAGTAAAAAGTTATAAATTCATAATATTGCACAAAATTCTGAGACAAAAGTGGAAAAGGTTAGAAAATGAGTTAAAATGAGAAAAAAGGGAAATGGGGTGTTCATCAGCTGATCAAAAGTTATATTTATTTGAAACTTCTCCAGAGATCCTGAGGGTTATGGAACAAAAAATTCAAGCGGTAAACCACAAAGAATGTCACAAGATCCTGTTGGCCGCCAGTCAAAACAAGAGACCATTCTTGACCAAAAAGAAGGTTGCTGTTGGTGTCGAGTGCAATCAGACGTCATCTGCCAGAGAAGGCTTTTAAGAACAAAAAACATCTTCAAAGGCCTCTTCTACTTCATCACCACAGCAGTGCCTGTTTAGAATTTGCAGTAGAGCACCAGACATTGGACATTGAAAGATGGAAGAAAAGTTTACTCCCTGACGAGAACAAATGTAACCTGGATGTTACTGGCATGACAAGGAGATCCCACCTGAGATTTCCACACGGCACAGTGAAGGTGGCGCCATCATTATCTGGACTGCTTTTTTCTTCAATGTAACAATGGAGCTTCAGGTTCTGCAGGGGCGTCCAACGGCAGATGGCTATGTGAAGATAGTATGTCCTACCCCTCATGACTGAAGGCCCTCATCTGTGTGGTAATGACTGGCTTTCTCTACAGGACAAAGGACTTCTTCCAGAAGAATAAGCTCACTCTTTTGGGCCATTCTGGGTGTTGCCCTGATCTAAATCCAGTTGAGAACATTTGGTGATGGATGGCAAGGGAAGTTTACCAAAATGGGCCGCAATTCCAGATAGTGGATGCCCTCTGTGAAACCATCTTGACCATCTGGAGAAGCATTCCCACTAACCTCCTGGAAATCCTGGCATCAAGCACGCCCAAACCCATTTTTGAGGTGATTAACAAGAATGGTGCAGCTACTCACTACTGACTCCCCTATTTTCCACATTTTATTTTAGGCAGGTTCCAGATTGTTTTTGCGCTATGATCTTAAACTTTTGATTGGCTAAAAGGACAGCCTATTTCAAATTAATGCTTGTTTGCATTAAATTGCTCACTCAAAATGTTTTTTTGTCTCAAAAAAAACATTTTGCATTTTGAAGCTCTGCTTATATCCCCCTTACGATCATATGTGCATATGTGTACTTTTTGTTTGATACCTAAAACTTGAGTACAAAAGGCCCTGGTGAGGTAATGTAACTTCCCATTGAGGTTTTTATGATAATATCCATCCATCCATTTTCTATGCCGCTTATCGAAAATGTTAAAACTGAACTTACTGAAAGTAAAAAATTACACAGGTGCATTCTTCTCATAAATATAACCGTAAAAAATAAATGCAGTGTGGATATTTGAGTACCCTTTAAAGTGTGCATTAAACTAATAATTATTTGGCACATAGTTGCATGAAAAACATGTGCAAAACATATATTATAAATTATAGCCAATAATTCATTTATTCATTCATTTTCTATACCACTTGTCCTCATTAGGGCCATGGGTGACCAGGAATCGATCCCAACTGAGTTTGTGGACCCTGTACTGGTCACTTGTCAATCACAGGAGACATAGTTTTTTTGTTGTTTTTAGTTATTGTTCCGTGACTTTTGTCCCATTTTTGAGGGCCTTAATATGCAATAAAACCCATTAAAATTTGGATTTTTCAGGGGTCCCAAAGACAAACACCCCCAAACTCGCACCGTAGTGCCTTCTTTTACATTCCGAAAAAATGATCACCTGCCACCAGTTTCACACATTGTCTCAAAATTTGTCCCTAAACAAATAAGAAGTCGGTCATTTTGGATGTTTTGGGCAAAAATCCAACTAGCCTGAAGTACGTTTACGAAAAGAAAATCAAAGTTTCTAGACAGACGGACAATCTTACACTGAGAAAGATTTTAGGCTGTGCCATAAGACGTGGGCGGGGCATGGCAACAAACTTTGACAATTCGCCACTAAACTCAGCTCTACATGCTCAAATCATCGTCATCATTGGTACATATGATGAAGACAACGCCATGAAGCAGTACATAGGTCACTTGCTGAATTTGTTTCAGCGCCACCCAGTGGCGACAGGAAATGGCACGTTGCATGCCCTCCAACTTGCCGGAACCCCCGAGTTGCATGGCTGCAATTAGTAATATATTTTACTTTTAACTACATTTTTTAGAAGGGAGTTTTTATTCCTCTACCTCCTCCGAGTATACTCTGCTGCTCGCGTGGGGATTTGTTGGCTCTCATTAAACATAAGGAGCTTGGTCCTAAACCCCCTTCCATATGAAAAGTGCATTGAGATAACTGTTGGCGTGACTTGGTGCGATATAAATAAAATGGAAGTGTACAGTACAGTATATCAGGGCGAATAAAAGAGTGTTTTGATGGTCCATAAACATGCAGACTTAGTTGAGCAGCAGCAATGCGCCTGCAGCTCTGCCACCAGCTCTCCCTGTGTCCCAGCAGCTATCAGCCTCTCTACTGCTCCCATGGGCCACACATCACACACTAGTGCTGTGTTGATGCTTTTGCTACATTCTGGATAGATATATATATATGTATATATATATATATATATATACACAGTATATATATATATATATATATATACACACACACTGCCGCCTCTCTTGGGTACCTGGATGAGCGGCGTGCAACATAGATACCAGGGAGGGAGGAAGGGTAGGAGGGATGAGAGGCCTCCATAGGCTGGCCATGCTGCTGCTCCCCGGTTCCTATCGGCTAATGGGTCGGCAGGGATTTGGGAAGGAGGGTGGAGGTGGACAGAGACGGATGGCTCCTGACAAACTCACACTGACAGCCAGTGAATACAGGGCAGCCTAGCAGAAAGGTCAGAGCAGGGATGGATAAAGGACCGCTTGACTTTCAAAGTTCCGCCTTGCGTGGTGCCAACATGCGTGCACGGAAGGAAATGTTTACAAATTGTCACTTAAAAATAAAATAAAAAAGTGAGACCTCTGCTCTTTAATCACCAAAACATCTCAAATCATTTCCAGCTGCAGAGTAGGAACGTTTAAGAGGGACCCATTATGCTTTTTCTGACCTATAAATGTTACAATGTTGTATTCTCGTGTTAAACAATGCCAAGGCATCAGATAAAGAGGTGTGCGCATTTGGAAGTAGTTTTGGATGGATCTGCATGCAGTGTTTCTTTTAAACAAAGAGTTGCTCTAACATCATGCAGCCCGGACTTCCTTATATGGGCAACGTTGAGTGATGGCTCCTAGGAAATGTTTGTCTGGGTGTGAGGGAAAGCTAATTTTTTTTAGGCAATACGAAGCTGGAGTCCGACGCCATTCCAACTTTACTCGGTAGTGTTGAAGAGGAAGCTTTAAGTAACATTATATCAATGTGCTGTTTATTTCGTGCAAGTAAAGGACAAAAGCGGTTGTGTGTGTAGCATTATAGAGTGTGCATACAGGAAGTGCAAATTACAAGCTCACCCATGTATGGAGCTACGAAGAGCTGTTAAAAGCGCACATTTTAAAAAGACCGTTTACGATCAACTCCTTTACTGCCAGAGTTAGGAAGTGGGGTTCGGCAGCTGTCCTCAGGAGTGTCACCAATCACAGCGGAGGTGGCTCAGCTCGAGGCATACCTGGAGCAGGGCCAGGGGTGGAGAAAATCACACTGACCGTTTGGGCGCGAGGCAGGAAACCCAAGGAAACACGAGTCTGGAAGATCTGAAACGCTTTCTGTGCGGGTTATTGTGTGCAGCTGCCCTGTAGGAGTCCAGAACTCAATGCAAAGGCCTTAAAATGAGTAAAATAAGTCCCCTTTAAACGTCCAGGTGGTTGTGGTGCACATACAGTATACATCCAAGAGCCATAGCCTTGTCATTAAGTAGCCAGTAATCTGTGTACCTTCAGAAGAAAGAATCAAAGTCTCTCTAAATGAACCCATCTGACGTTCACCCCAGAGGCTCGCTTGCTGTTTGTTTGTGTGTAGGTGATGTGTTTATTGACTCCGGCGGAGGAGTGGATAAGAGGAGCGCCTCAGACTGAGGAACACTGATCCAGTCAGATGTCACAGGCCCTCAGAACTGCCTCTAATGGGGCCCCAGGGACCTCTCTCTCTCGCTCTCTCTCTCTCTTTCACCTTCTTCTTCTGTCTGTGCTTGCATCACTCTGCTCTCTGCCTTCCGGCTTTCTGTTCCTGTTCCATTCGGTGTATACTGGTACATACAAATGCTGCTAAATCAGCTATGCAATGTCCATCAATAGTATGCTGCCAACGCTGATTTACACCATATGCTTGGAGAACCACATTCATCCAAGGGGCCCTGCAGTGCAATCTATTGTGGTTTATATGCACACTTAAAACATTGCTGGGAGGACTTTTTTTTTAAGGCAGAGAGTTGCAAGATTGATGGTTATTAGGGGATGTCCCGATACACTCAGCTGACGAGACGATTTTAAAAAAAAACTGCAATGACAAAATATAGGAGCGGACAAGCAGACCTTTTTAAATTTAAATGTCATAAAACAATGCAGGCACATTTTTAAATGTTTTATAACTTTGCGTGCATGACCTATCGGTTGCGATTCACACTCTTTGAAAATGTGTAGAACCTGTTGGCAACTTGTCCCTGTTTTTTCTTTCCCAAGTAGTCCGACCGTTAAATCGGTGCAGTTTTTTTGCCATAATGAAAATTGACATAGCTAGGTCAAACGGCCACCGATCGGTATCGGCCGACTTCTGTGAACTCGTGAGATCAGCAAATGCCTTTCAATGCCGATCCCAAAAGCCGATGACAAGTGACTAGCACTATTGTAGCCCCAGTCGATCATTTGGTGCAGTGTAGTATCTAGTGTCAGTGTCGTCTCCCCACTTTCCCCTCGCACTAAACAATTTCCAAATGGCAGACATGACAGTCACCAGGCAAAGGTAATAACCCCAAAATTAATTGAATTCATCAGACGAGATGAGCAGCCTATCCCTCCTGGCAAAATTGAGTTGCAAAGACATTACCATACATTGAAACTACATTGGCCGCACGGTGGCTGAGTGGTTAGTACATTGGCCACACAGTCAGGAGATCTGGAAGATTGGTTCAAATCTCCGTTGGGCATCTCTTTGTGGAGTTTGCATGTTCTCCCCGTGCGTGTGTGGGTTTTCTCCGGGCACTCCGGTTTCCTCCCACATTTTAAAAACATGCATGTTAGGTTAATTGGTGACTCTAAATTGTCCATTAGAGTATGAATGTGAGTGTGAATGTTTGTTTGTCTATATGTGCCCTGCGATTGACTGGCGACCAGTCCAGGGTGTACCCCGCCTCTCGCCCAAAGTCTGCTGGGATAGGCTCCAGCATCCCGGTGACCCTAATGAGGATAAGCGGTATAGAAAATGAATGAATGAATGAAACTACATTTAGATTTGTCTGAAAAGTGAAAAGTAAAAAGATATCTCCATCAAGAAGTCCCTTTTGCTGTCTAAATTTGGTGTAAAAGCATCTATTTTCGCGCTGTATTTGGATTAAATCTGTCAAACCCAGTTTTCAACGTCTATTTCTGGGCTACACGAATAACGAACCGACCGGATGTAGCCCAAGAAACAATGTCCAAATGACATCTAGTCTCATCCATCCATGTTCTATGCCGCTTATCCTCATCAGGGTCGTGGGGGTATGCTGGAGCCTATCCCAGTTGATTTCTGGCGAGAGGCGGGGTACACCCTGGACTGGTCGCCAGCCAATCGCAGGGCACAATCGAAACAAAAGCAAATCAAAAGCATTGTTGCCCCCCAATGCTTCTTTATTAGTTAAGTACTAATTTTATTAGTGATTACCTATTTTGGGTCTCATAGCAGTCCAGGGACATTGGAATCTAAATCAAGTGGGGAAAAAAACACCGGTATCAGGTGATATCAGAATTGGAAATTGAGAGTTGGACAGTTGACAATTTGATAATTGACTGCCAACCAGTGTAGGGTGTACCCCGCCAAAGTCAGCTGGGATAGGCTCCAGCATACCCGCAACCCTGAAGGATAAGCGGCATAGAAATTGGATGGATGAATGGGCTATGACAAGATCGGCATATGGAATATCGGCAAAAAAAACAATATCAGACATCCCTAGTGATGATTTTTTCTTTTAATAAAACAATACATTTGCACATTAAAAGATGACTAATTATGTTATCATTAAAATGATTTATTTTAAAGAACTTCGACATACTAGTGTATTAAACAAAAATTATAATAGTAAATGCCGATGCTGTTTTTCAGCATCATATACCTTCCTAGGCTAAAATCAACCAATACATTTGCAATGATCTATCTGGTTCAGCTCAAAACCAGTTTAATATGAAAAATTATTCCATGAATTTCCGATACGGCTTGACAAGTGGTTCTATTATGCAACATGAATGGACACGTTGGTGGAAATCTGTTTTTTGCATAAGTAACGACGAAGATGACAGAACTTGTGACTGATTCCATGTGAACGCGTGCACACGTGTCCGTATTTGATTACCCTACTTAGCGTGAGCCTCATCATGTGCGATCAGCGAGGACACGGCGTGTCAGCGGCCCAAACAAACGCTAAGGGACAGTTCTCCGCAGGACACCCATTCCTCCCACCGCTCCTCGAAGGCCATACTCCAGCCATGTGTCCATTAACACCGTCAGGAGGTGTCCGTTTTTGAGTCCTCGTGTCCTCCGTCTGAGGCACCCCCGTCTCTTCGGCGAATCGGGTGACCTTTTCCCCACGTCAGATGTCGTGCCCGGTTACGTCAGGACGGCGGCTGAGTGTCAAAATGTGGTCGTGTTTGCGTCTGTACGCTCCCTTAATGGTTTTACCCAAAGAGCACTGCTTTGGAGTGAAAAGCGATCTGATAGGAGATGACAGGGATGACACGCACGGGGCAAGCCAGGCTTTATCCAACGAGGTGGCTCTCGTGTCGCTGGACACATCTTATTAGGAAGGGATTATTTCGAGTTCTAGATACATCAGAAATCCTGCATTGTGTGTGTGTGTGTGTGTGGTAGCCATCATAATATAGTGTAGCTTGTGAGCGTGGCAAAGCCACAATAGAGCACATGCTGACCTTGCAGCCCCTTAAGAGCTTTGATTTACCACCACGCAGACGCTGTATGTCTCTTCACTGTCTCATAAGCCCTTTTCTTTTCCTTCATTACTTTTTTCCCCGCTCGGACAAAGCACCGTGTGCTCAAACACCATTGCCTTATCACGCTAGAGTTGACTGGGACACCCCCCCCCAACACACACCCCCCTTTAGGCTTCCTCTTTACCCCCCTGTCGCTACTGTGCATTCTCCTGAACACGAGTCAGTCCAAGCAGCCCTTTGACTCCGAGACACACGCCACGTTTTCCGAGTAAACGAGCAAAAACTGGTGTTTTGGCCAGTTTGGCGCTTGTAAATCCGGGGTGCGCAAACTGTGGCCCTTTTATATTGTGTTATTTTCTTTAACTTTTTTACTCTGCATGTCCTCAGTTTTGTTACTCTTTTTACGTATGCATTTTATAGAGGTGTCTGATAAGGGACCAGTACAGGGTGTACCCCGAAGCCAGCTGGGATAGGCTCCAGCATCCCTGCGACCTTAATGAGGATAAGCGGTATAGAAAATGGATGGATGGATGTCTGATAATAAGTTTTTGCCGATATCCGACATTCCCATATTGTCCAAGCACTTAATTTCCGATATCAACCGATATCAACTTTTATTGTGATGTCCCACTAGAGGCATTCCTCAAATGAACATTGTGTATATGCTCATGGACAGAACTTCTAGGCGCAGTCAAGGCGTTGAGGGAGTCCAGCTTGGTGACCTTAGGATCTTGTCTCTGCTATTTGCAGACCATGTGGTCCTTATGGCCTCATCAGGCTGTGACCTTCAGCGTTTACTGGAGCGGTCTGCAGCTGAGCATGAAGCTACTAGGATGAGACTCAGCACTTCCAAATCCGAGGTCATGGTTCTCAGCCGGAAACGGGTGGATTGTACCCTCCGAGTTGGGAGTGAGGTCTTGCCCCAGGTGGAGGAGTTCAGGTATCTCGGGGTCTTGTGAGTGAGGGAAGGTTGGAGTGTGAGATCGACAGACGGATCGGTGCAGCGTCAGGAGTAATGTGGTTGCTGTACCGGACCGCCGTGGTGAAGAGAGAACTGAGCCGGAAGATCCATGTTCCTACTCTCACCCATGGTAAAGACTTACGGGTCCTAACCGAAAGAACGAGGTTGGGGATACAAGCGGTTTCCTCTGTAGGGTGGCTGGACTCACCCTAAGAGAGAGGGTGGCTGGACTCAGCCTTCCAGGAGGAGTTCAGAGTAGAGCCGCTGGTCCTTCACATTAACAGGAGCCAGTTGAGGGGGCTCGGGCATCTAGTTCGGATGCCTCCATGGTGAGGTATTCCGGGCAATCCCAGCCGGGAGAAGGCCCTGGGGAAGCTCTAGAACACGCTGGAGGGACTATGTCTCACATGAAACGGATATATGAAAAACATCAGAATCAGCTTTATTCGCCATATGTGTTGCTACACTAGGAATTTGACTCCGGTCAAAATCGCTCCCTGTTACAATAATAATAATAATAACGGTACATAGTGGTGAACAGGAGAATACCACTACACATATTTACATGGGATGTATATAATGTGATTATAAACATGGTATACTGTTATAATTATGGTATTTACAACGTTGCAGGTTACAATACAATCCACAGTATAACGCCCAAAAGTATGTTGTGCAAAAAATAGCAATAATATTTTACAAGAATAATCAAAATTCCATGCTTCCATTCATCCATTTTCTATGCTGCTTAATCCTTATCAGGGTCTTGGGGAATACTGGAGCCTATCCCAGCTGACTTTGGACAGGAGGACCGGTCGACCCCCAATCGCAGGGCAGACAAACAAGCATTCACACCCACATTCATAACAGAAATGTTTTTGGGATGTGGGAGGAAACCGGAGTAATAAAATAATCTTATTTTAGGAGCTTAAAGTTGAAATATTAAATGTTTTTTAATGATTTATTAGTTATGTTTTTAAAGACAAAACTGAATGAAGTTATAGTTTTTGGAATATTATGTTGGAGAAAAATTATAATATGGGAATAATGTCAAAATGTTATAAAAACAAATCCAAAAATTGAGAAAATTAAAAACCACCAGAAATGGAAAAATAGGCAGGAAGTTCATAAGAATGGTTCAAAGTCAAAATATTGATAGAGAAAAAGCTTTAATGTGATGAGAAAAAATGAACAAGAATAACGTCCTAATGTTATGAGGAAAAACAACATTTTAGTAGCATAAATGTATAATACTTATATATTATATATATGCTATATTTTTTCAAAGTTGCAATATTACAAAAGACACAATTATGTTGTAATATTTTGAAAATTACTTTGTGGAAAAAGTTGTTACACCCGGTCAAAATATTATGGGAGTAACGTCATAATTTTGGAAAAAAGGAACATGTAGGAAAATAAGGAACATTTTCAAGCATAAACACAATAAAAAAACAGCAAACATAATAAAAATGCAAAGTTTTGTCAAAGTCAAAATATTGAGAGAAAAAAAATCAAATTCAAGGAAAATGTTCAGTTCTATATTGTGAAGGAAAAAATGTATTTTGATTTAAATGCAGCTGAAATATTAAAGTAATATGGTATTTTTTTTGTATTTGTTGTAATATTCCCTGATCAAAAAAAAAATAAAGTCAAATTTTTTGGAAGATTAGGTTGGAGAAAAAGTTATAAAATAAATAATGAATAAATACAATCAAAATATATCAAAATAAATTCCAAAGTTTGAGAAGAAATAGTTTGAAATTGATTAAAAGAGCAAAAATTGAAAATGATATTAATGATATGCTTTTGACATAAATGACAGTTTTCTTGAAATACTTTATATATAATTTTTTAGCACATGTCTTGCTTTACAAAACATCAACGCAGCAAAGTTGCATTCTTTTATTTTCCACAGACAACTTCAGTCTTCGGTCATGCAGATGTGGTGCGGAAGGTTACGGTTTCAGCAGCGCTATCATCTCGGTGCGTCTCCGCGTTGCAGATTACAACACAGGAATTAAACCGCAGCTCTTAACTCTTTTTAACAGTTATGTTTCCCGCGTGAAGCACCGTTTAAGTGCTGCTTTCTGTTCTTGTGTCCGACTTGTTTGAGGCCTCCAAGTGTTGCTGTTAATAGGGCAGAACGGCAGGGGTGTATTTGATAACCACAGCAGCTCCAGTATGACATCCACAGCCAAACGATGGCTCCCAGCTCTGCAAACAACCACCACACCCTCGATCCATTTTTATTGTATTTGAGCAGCAGTGTTATATTTCCTGGCCTCCCCTTAGCACCACACACACAGGGCACTCCAAACAAAAAATCCATACTATCGACCCGCCAGTGTCACCACAATTACTCTTCCCAAACAGCCATTGAGGACAAATTACATCTGCACTGCCTTTTCACCCGGTCACTATGGCTGAGGAGTAGCCCCCCCCACACACACCGCCTCCTCTCTCCGTCCCTCTATTTGCCACCTAAGTGGAGCTATGAATAGGGCCCTACAACTGGGATTGGTGCTAAAAAGTGTCCGTATTTAAGCATAGCATTGGCACTCTCTGAACTTTAGCTTATTAAGCAATTTTTCATTTCGTGCAGCTGCCATAAAATGTGAAAAGGCTACAGTGGAGCCTTGGTTAGCACCATTCATTTGTTCCAGAAGGTCAGACTCTAACCAGAACCTAAACCTACTCTAACCAAATCCAAAGTTTTATATTGGGATGTTTGATATTGACATAAAGCCACATGGTGGTCGAGTGGTTTGCATGTTGGCCACACAGTCAGGAGATTTGGAAGACCTGGGTTTGAATCTCTGTTAGGCATCTCTGTGTGGAGTTTGCATGTTCTCCCCGTGCGTTTTCTACAGGTACTTTGGTTTTCTCCCACATTCCAAAAACATGCACGATAGGTCAATTCAGTTATGACGGGGGGGTGTGAGGCTACCATGCACATTTTTCATTATTAATTGGCGGTGTTAGTGGATGGAGGGTGGGGGCTTAAAAATATTTTTTTCTTTAAAAGGGGGGCGTGGCAAAAAAAAAGTTTGGGAACCACTGGGTTAATTGGTGACTCTAAATCAGGGGCGTCAAACTCGTGCCATGAAGGGCTGAGAAACTGAAGGTTTTCTTTCCAGCCGGTCACTAAAGCATCCATTCATCCATTCCATTTTCCTCCACTTATCCGGGTCCGGGTCGTGGGGGCAGCAGCTTCAGTAGGGAAGTCCAGACTTCCCGGTCCCCAGCGACCTCTTACAGCTCCATCGGGAGGACACCAAGGCGTTCCCAGGCCAGCTGTGAGACATAGTCCCTCCAGCGTGTCCTAGGTCTTCCCAGGGGCCTTCTCCCGACTGGGCATGCCCGAAACACCTCACCAGGGAGACGCCCGGGAGGCATTTGGACTAGATGCCCGAGCCACCACAACAGGCTCCTCTCAATGTGAAGGAGCAGCGGCTCTACTCTGAGCTCCTCCCGGATGGCCGAGCTCCTCACCCTATCTCTTAGGGTGAGTCCAGCCACCCTACGAAGGAAACTCATTTCTGCCGCTTGTATCCGCGATCTCATTCTTTTGGTCATGACC